>JAHWFP010132979.1:0-17813 GCA_023313725.1 Lithobius niger
CTTTTTTTTTGTAATGCTATACTAATACATCCCAACGCTGAGAATGATGCATCCTCCCATACACTTAATGATCCTAGGTCGTAAGCATGAGGAAGGCAAACCCAGAGTTGTTTGTCAAGCTGCCATCCATTCGTTCGTGTGGAGACTTGCGCAGCAGGAAAGAGAGTTGTTGTTGAGTAACAATTTTGCATTTCGCCAAAGTCTTTATGAAAACAGTGAAGGATTAATATGATCGTAATTCAAAAAAAAATTTTTGAGAAACAGAATAAAAACTTTAAGCAGATAATTAAATGTGACATAAATAAATTTACACTCATGTTATGCATTATGAGTTCTTGAGGAGAAGAATTTTGGGATGGCTATGCGTACTCAGAAGAACTGCCACTGTGTTATTAGCAGATTTTGAGAATCTGTGTCTAATGTCTGTCATGATTACTACATTTAGACAGGATTACTACGCTTTGACAAGAATGCAACTACGTAATATATAGAATGCATTTTGAAGAAATTTGTAAAATCAATTTTAGAAATCCTAATGGTGACTCGATGAATTCACAGTGGCTAGCGTGTAGCTCTGCATGTTCGATTCTCGTGGGACAGGATGTTGTGACCTGTCCCAAGACCAAGTGTCGGTCGTTATGGGATGAAAGTTGAGCGTACTGGGTATGTGAAGCGGATTACTTGTTTGGTGGAGCGATAGTTGCAAGATACTTAATACCGGTATCAGTCATTGTTAAGCAAAAATGACAAAAACAATGCACAGAAGAGGTTAACAAGGACCAGTTCCAAAAACCACAGTATCAGGAAATATGTGAGTCAGACAGAATAGTGGGTAGGAGACGGTGCTGTGTTCTACAGCCCATCACCAACTAGTCTACAAAAAGAGATAAAGTGATTTAAGTTGTTTTCAAAGTCAGTAATGCAGCCAGTACTTTCTGCATTCCGCAGTTGCTTTAGGTATGCTATGCATGCAAACACTATCAGTGCATCAAAATATGACGCTCCTTCATCTAGAAAGAGAAGATATTGGTCCATGAGGACATAACCTTTCAAACAGTTCTGAAAATTCTAGTTTGTTGTCAGCAAGATAGAAGATGAAGCTAAAGCCAAGATAGATACGGTGTTGATCCAGTGTTGGGATTTGGAATTTCTGACAAAGTTCTTGCGTACTGTCGCAGTTATTACTCAGCCGTCACCTGGGCAACTCACTTAACTACCAATACGTAACGAAACAACACAAGACGAGAGCAGCGCAATAAACGAAGCCAAGGGATGGCACAAGAGAGGTGCGTGTGGGCACACAAATACCAAATTAGTGTTGTAACCATTTGTAACCGTTGTTAGTATCGTTGCCTGGAGATGCGTAACAACACACCATCACGGTAATGCTGTGACCCTGTCTGTGACTAGTGATGATATCTGACTCAGGTTTTTAGTTTACCACAGATTCGCCGGCAAGCGTTCTAAAGAAATTTACCTGTAACCTTAAAAAAAATCAAACGCACATCTAACACAAGGTGCATCAATTATATTTGTTTATTAACTTGCATTGACAGGATCTGCAAAAAGAGAAACAAAAACAAAACAATAAAAAAGCATGGTAACGTAGAGACATAAAAATATTTCAGAAGAATATAATTTGCAACTATATACTTAGGCTAACATTTCCACCGAGTCCTGCAATAAATCCCATAAACCAATTGCGTATTCCCATAAACCAAATGAAATCCTGTAAACCATTGTCCAGTGGGACAACCAAAACTCCATGAACCAGACAAGGTTTTCTAAAAATGGTGATATCACATTAAAAACAAAACTGGTAGAAGAGTTGTCAAGTTGAGAATGGTTTCAAATGGCTAAAATATTCACGTAAGTCTATGTGTACCAGCAGATTTCGTAAACCTAAATATATTCAATTTTTATTTATTTTTTGGAGCCTGCTGCAGGCTTAAACAAAGGGAATGTTTTCTTTTCTGATATACAACACCTATTATTGTGTCGCAGCGTATTTATTTATTTTGCAGAGTCGATTTTACAGATTACCAGAACCCGTTGAAATTGAACCAGTTAAAATTGAACATGCAAGGAATATTTCAGACGTTTACATTCGCAGAGAGAACAGTATTCAAGATTTACATTTAATCTTGAACCAACCTTGATTAACTTTCTGAATGTTTTGGTCAAAGCAAAAACATTCAACCCCAAAAAGCAAAAATATAACATCTGAAAAAGTAAAGTTATTTAAAGTATTGACAGTTAAATGTTACCAAACCTAATACAACTCCGTGACTTTTAATAATTATTAAAACCTAATTCCGTAATTTTACATGGCGTAATATGCTTTTGTAAAACACAAGTGCGAATCACATTAATATTCCCGTTTAATTCTCAATTTCCTCTTAACGTTGTAATTTTACAGTTTTCACATTATTAACATTTACTTGTTTGATGTATTTCAGTGCTGACAGTCCGGAGAAGTCTGAGGCTGTTCTCAATTCTATTGAAAAAAGGTTCGAAGATTCCGGCTTTAAATACGAAGACGGAAATGTACAAATTATAGATGGAGTTCAAGAAGGTATCTCGGCCTGGATCAGTGCGAATTTACTTCTAGGAAATCTGGGACAGGTTAGTAAATATAATCAAAACACGAATCTAGTATTTTTAAAACAATATTTCGTTTACTATCCTTGCCATAATTGAAAACCATCTAAGCACCGGTTGTAACATGAAATTTTAGGCAGCAATTGTAGGTCACCAATAGCTCTTTGTTTGTTTAGGACTGTTTTTATAAAGACCAAAGGTGAAGACTTGCATGCGACATAAGAACAACTAACAAAATGTTAATTCTGACAAGGTATACATTTCAACATTTTGTAGAACTTACTACACATTGATAGAGTTCTACGTGTGGAACTTTTCCCATCTCACATACTATAAAACTAAAATTTGCAGGACAATTGCTTGACTCACCCATGCTGTTCCTTGTTGCGGTTAAACATATAAGGTCTCAGACTGGTGTAATCCGCCAAGCAACGTGGGACCTATTATGTGGAACCACGAGCGTCATAACAGATGGCCCATACTGACTAACACTGAAGTGTCCATTTTAATATTAGGCCTATCCCAGGTTCCATTGTCTTTTCTGGGCCACATCCCTGGCAGCCTGTTTTGGAACAAGGGACGACGGTAACTACTTTAATGAATAACTACATTAAAATTATGTTTAGGTTTTACCAAATAGACACACGTGGAAAATCATTTTGTGGTTTGTCCAGGAAAATTTCTACTGGCAAGAAGTGGCATTGAAAAGTTCTTGAAACACGGAAGGTGTTTCGTTTGTTTAAGCAAAAGCTGACTGAGATGGAAATTGTGTTTTTCGCGTTCTGACTCCATGCCAGTTTTCATACGGACCAGAAAGTTAATGCCTCTTATAGCGCTGCTTTGGTCAATAAAATGCTGGTGATGTTCAATGAAGTGCCATTGAGTTTGAAAGCAAGGCCCGTTTCGTGTTACCCTGGTGGCCATGCAACATGGAATTGAGTACGAATCACGAGTTTCATCATTGATACTCACAGCTACATGGCACTTATTCAACTCTCCGTGGTTGGGTTTTCATTATTGATTTCAATAAAATTCTGACTGCCACTAAGTTCTATGCCTAATTGCCATCATTCGAACAGAATGAACACAGTATTCTACGGTTGAGTGATGCATTTAATAACAAAAGCTTTGTTGCTTGAGCAAACAGGACAAGCAAGGAATAACAGCCAGCCTAAACAAAACTCGCTTACATTAATGCGACAAAGACTAAAAATTGTTCGCTACTAAAATTATTTAAAACCAATTTGTGTGTGGTATCATATCATCAATATTTGGAACGAGAAAGGTGACAGTTTGTCTTTGTGTTTAAATGGTGAAAACATAATGGGCTCTTTTGGCATTACGGTTATTTTTTTAAACTGTGTGTGGATTGTCAAAAATAACTTTTGTTTTTATTTCTTAGGTTTGCATGTGGTAACTTTAACTAAGGAACAAGTTATGAACACAGTTTAAAACGGTCCCATTGAGGAAAAGTGGGTTGATTTGTTTCAGCCCTACCCGATAAACATTGTGTAAAACATCAATCACATGACTATACAATCTATTTCTGATAGCTTTTTTGATTATTTCTTTTTGTAGTATATAGGATGGTATTTCCATTGGTTTTGCGTAATTATTCTTTTTATTTTGTGACCAAGACTGTCTTTTTACCGCAGAAAATTACGAAGGGAATCAAAACTATGCTGGTAATTGGCTTGTTACAGGGCCTCAGGTTCAGTCGTCAACCTTTAAACACTTAAAATTGCAGTCACATGATGAACGACTTTGACTAAACTATCGACATTTTTTCCCAGCTCTAATTTTTTCACTCGATGCGTACAAGAAGACAGCATCCAATGAAACTGTCCACTTAAAAATATTTTATTGGGGATATTGCAATGTTGAAAATTAATTCGTAAATGGGAACAAGCCCAATTGTGTAAAAAACAAGCCCAATTCCTCGTAAAACATAAAGGCAGCTTCCGACGCTAATGGCTTGGATAGCCTGCAATGGCTCCTCTGAATAGACAAAACCTAAACCAATCTTGAATGCTCCTGTGGCGCACAAAGCTGTGCTCTCCAAGTTTTGGTATGCTATGCTAGACTTGTTTCCCTAATACTGAATGAAACTTGAAACGTCCATAAAACATGAATGTATTGGAACATATTGGAAATCCAGGACAAGCCGAGGCAAGGTGAATCAAGAGCAGCACGCTTTTTTCCAATGAATTGCTCCATAATATTTCACAACAGTTGGTGTGAAGGAGTGACCGAAACTGAGCCAAGGCGGGTCATGCTGAGCTTGACCATTGTCAAGGCATACATGCTCAGAGAATTGCACACCAGGATCGACAAATTACAAACTGATGGTTGTCGGCCATTTCATTTATTTAATTTTGTACTTTTATGGCTGCAACAAAGTTTTTAAAGTGGTGTGAAAGAAACATATATATATGGTCAAGCCATTTGCCACATTTATTTACAGTGCTTCTCGAGATCACCATGTGTATATTATACATTGTGTACATACATGACACACTGTGCTACTGGGTCCAGTAAGACTGTGGGTTAATGTGGGTCATTAGATGTTAACACTCTTCTTAATAATCTGTTTCTGCAGGATGGAACTAAGAAGGAAACGGTGGGCACCCTGGATATGGGTGGTGCGTCGACGCAAATTTCGTTCGAGACGACTGACAGAGGAGAAGAACCCCAAGCTGGTGACTACCAAGATCTGCGTTTGTACGGGTTTGACTTCCCAGTGTTTGCCCACACCTACTTGTGTTTTGGGATGAACGAAGCTATGCGACGATTTAAGGCTGAGCTGGTTTTGGTAAGTACTACCCATACAGTCAAGTAGTTGTAACGGAATGTTAACTGCAGACTCCCAAGTCAATTCTTGACCTTACTTGACATTCCTGAAAATCCTTATAAGCAAGATGGGAAGCCAAATGGGCTCGAAAGGTGTTTAATAAATACAGATACAAACCTATTTACGTTGTCTTTTGGACTTAAATGTCAGACTGCTTAAGCGGGGAATCGAACCCACTACCTTTGAGAGCCAGTTTGGCTTTCTGTCCTGTTTATAACCTTATTTCACCGTTAATTTGTGTGTTCCTTTCTGTTCACTTGGTGCGTGGTGCGCAGACAAGCGTTCACCAGTGCAGATTGGAAAGTGTATGATTGTATGTATTTGTGTGCGTGTGAAATGCTGCCTATGGATGTTTCCCTTTGGCCTTGTCAATATGGCTTAGCGGTAGGACTTCGGCCTTTGGTTTCAATGGTCGTGGGCTTGATTCTCCACTCAGCCAGTCTGACATTGCAACATTACTTCAAATGTATGTAAACGTATGCAAACGTATTCATTTTCTTGTTTTTGTCCTCTTGTATATGCCTTTGTTATGTTCACTATAACTTATTTAATGTTGGAAAAGCTATTTCATGTGGGTTAGAGGGCAATATGAGAGGGTATATCCTGTTAAGAGGAACGTCATAAAACAAAAACATTTGATGAAGAAAGAAACACCAACGGACGTATTGATTTTCAGCTTTGTAGCATATCAGAACCTCTTTGCTGCAGTTTCGCCAAACTTTCGGTAATTAAAATATAATGTAATTACCCTTATTAATGTACATCTGCAGGGACATTCATTTTATGCAATAGCTTCCAAATTATACCCTGCAAGATTACAAACACACAAGATAAAGGCACCAGTAAAATACTAATCAACATTTTACTGGTGCCTTTATCTTGTGTGTTTGTAATCTTGCAGGGTAGAATTTGCTACTGCGTCAAATGAATGTCCCTGAAGATGTACGTTAACAAAATTGTGGTACTACAAGTTAAAACATAAAACGATGACGTTTCATGGCAAAATAAATCATTAAGTAAAATCATCATTAAGTTGTATAACAAAACCGAGTCATTAAAAAAAGCGGAGGTTTCAAAACAAAGCAGTAGAAGCAGCGATTACAGCACAGAGATGTGAAACCTGTGCGCGTAGGCAAAGTGAATGAAACCTCACAAAAGAATCGATTATCAAGCAAAACTAGTTGACTGATATTTTAAAGCATTTCAGCCTCGAAGTTGGCTTACCCTTTTTTCACTTTCCATTGGTTTTGTCCACATTCCCAACACAGACAGATATCATCTGCTTTCCTTTTTAAAAAGACTCGCTTCTTTCATACAACTTATAGTGTCCGCGGTCCATCTTGAGTTCGCCCCAGAATGAACACAAATAATCGATTGTATGTGTTTGGTAGCAGAGTGCCTTGTTGATACCCAAAATAGTAACAATAACAATGGCGGCCGTCGGTTAAAGCCTCCCCCTCCAGGAAAACGTAGCCAATCACAAAATATGTGCAGGACTCAAGATACGCCGCGCATTCAATAATGACAGTTGGTCCCGATAACAGTGCATAGTTTGTTGCCCTGAAACATTCCAATTTTAGTGTTTGACTTGCTGTACCACTTATTATATTCAACATCAAAAAAACAAGCTTTTTCTAGCAGACGATTGTGACGTGATGTAGTGCTTTTTCGTTTTACGTTAATTTTATCGTTCTGAAGAAGACGATAGGACTCGCCGAAAATTTACTGTGAACTCTGAAATGTTTTACTGGGGTGGTAGTGAGTATTTTGTATTTTATTATGTTTATTATAGAACAAGCAGTAAGCCCAATACAAGCATTTTACTTGCATTTACTGTTTTGCCAAGCATTTCGCTCTCATTTACTGTATTTTCAAACATTTTACTTACATTTACTTTATTGCTAAGCATTTTAGTTGCATTTACTTTATGGTCCTAAGTTTTTTACTTGCATTTACTTTATGCCAAGCATTTTACTTGCATTTATTTTAGTGCCACGTGTTTTATTTTCATCTGCCGTACTTTATTGACAAGCATTTTGCTTGCATTTATTTCTTTATACGGAAGTATTTTACTTGCATTTCCTTTATTGCGAACCAGTATATTTGCATTTATGTCTGGAATTTCTAAACTATTTGCTGGAGCAAAATCAAATAAGTACTCTTCAGAGTAGAATGTTTCTCTTTGTTCAATTAAAAAAAAACCCAACAAGATCAAATGGTCATGTCGATGCAAAAACATTAATGCTTGTGTCTTAACAATATTATTGTTTTACGCAGCAAATATATACATTATTCTATCCATTCTTTTGTAGGAGGCATTACATAGGGATAAGAATGAACTCAACATCAACAATCCTTGTTTCAACAATGGGTATGATGAAGAAGCGCTTGCCTCCAATCTCTTCAATATGACATGTTCTCCCAAAGCTAATGTGGTAAGTGTTATATGGAAGTTCAGCGCCTTTTTCGTATCCTGGTAGAACGGTATGAACATGTACGTATGTAAGTAGGTAGTCAAAAACGTTCTTAGCTAATAAAAAAATGACTCCTCTGCTTGAATTAAGTTCTAAAATGCTGATGAAGTTGCTAAAACGAGCCAGTATTCGCGAAGATCCAAAAAATTCTGGTTCATGTACTCCTTTCTTATGAATTTTATTAAAAGTGTAAAACATAAGGCCACAAAGTGAAATTTGCTTAGAATACGGCAGAGGATTAAAAATTTAAACAACAGGTAAAGAGACCTTTTACTTTTTATTCTCTTACCCAACCCGTCTTTAGATAAACTATAAACTAGTAAAAATTCAGACAATTTCTGGCCTGAAAAATAAAACTACATTTGTAGGATCTACTAGCCCATTTACTGACATTTTAAAGTTTTTTTTTTATATGCTTTTTCAGTGATTTGAGCTAGACACATGCAAATTTGCACAATGGCAAATTTTCTTCGAGTTGGTTAAAATGATACATTAGAATACTAAAAACGTTAGAATCTGGAAAAAAAATTTGAAATTTAGATCTATACTGCAGGATTACAATAAAAAAATTGTTCCGCGATTGTTTTAGCTATGCACACACTTGTACACCTAGCATTTAAACTTTATGTGAACTAACTTCCCTTAAAAAATTATCATTTTCGCTATGTCAGAGATGCAACTTTTCAGTGTGCCGTTTGGGAAAACACAAATTAATCAACAGCAGACAGCTAAATGACGGCATGCTCTTGGTAGGTTATAGAAGAAGAGGTTCTTTTGTTGCAAGTTGTACAAAAAATTAGCCCTTTAATGACTGTGTTGCCATACTGCTATGGCTTACAAGACTGTCAAAAAAATTAGAGCCTAAACTCGCCACCTAAGCTATGTGAGTGGTCACTGGGGACCCCGAACATAGTGAGCAAACACGGCCCAGTGGTTAGCATTGTTGTGTCCAAACCAACTGAATACTGGCTGAATCACACAGTTGACAATCTAACATACGGGACTTAACAAAAAAAATCGTAAGATGTCATTGACCGTTAAAGGGTTAAGTGGAGAAGTATTTCGATGAGTCATGTGATCATCTTGATTGTAACCAATACATTGAAAAGGAAAATTCGACCAGTGCCGAAAGCCGCACCAGCATTAGAGCCTCCTTAGATTTGCCCACACAGTGTGACATGACAAGAAAACAAAATTTTTCATAATTGCTTTACGGCGGATGATTTTCTGTTCCCATTGGGTATTGGGAAGGAACTCTGCATTTGGAGCATCAAATTATGGTTTTCACTGAGCCCCCTAATTCTTGAAACACCTGAGAAAATCTGCTAAGTTCCAATACCTAGGGGAAGCCCCGCTTCATGAACAAAGCGATGGCTTGAAAAAAAACAAGTAACTAAAAAGCTGTTGCATTCGTTGAATAAAGTACACATTTTGTATGGGGTCGCTCAGTATTTACCAAATGAAGTTTGCGTTCTGCTAAGGTTAGTGATCTTCTTTATACTTCCAAGTTTAAAATCCATACTCACAGAATAAGCCATTTGGTCGAGCAAATGTCTACTGGATAGCCTCTCATCCTATAAAATAGCACAACCGGAGTGTTTTTGCTTTTCCTGCTGCCACGGTCATGTGTTGCTGGTACTTGACTAACAAATAATTGGGGAGGCACTGATTATCATACTCAATAGACAGTTTTGAAGTTGTATCGTTACTGTCTAACAGGCGTTCGGGGCGTCGGGTTTTTTCATGTTGCTGAGGAACTTCCTGAAAGAATTCCTGGGAGCATTTTGTTCTTCAAAATTGAATTGCACACTGTGAACTTCCATAAAATACTAAAAATGTTGCATCCCTCATCCCCTTTATAGCCATTGAAAAATTGTGATCTTTGTTGAAGAGTAACAAACAAATTAGTACCAGTTCCCCAGCCTTGTTTTTTCCATTCCCTACTTTACTGAGAAATCTGATCGGTGGAAAAATTTTCCCTCCTAAGTTAGGTTGAAAAATTGGAGTATCAAATTGACTTCCGTAGAACCAAAGTTAAAATATATTTCCTGTAAAATAACTTCAATTTACACTTTGTTAATTCACTGTGTTTCAGAATCCTGGTACTCCTTACACGCTTGTCGGTACAGGAGATGCAGAGCTTTGTGCTGCTAAGGTCCGTGATCTTCTGAATGCCACCATGTGTAAAAACCATACTCACAGGGAGTGTTTTGTGGCAACTGCCGTGCCGTCAATTCCTAACAAAAAATTTGTGGTGAGTATTAAATTTCTAATTGCCTTGAAAAAATCCATTACCTTTTTTAATAGCATTCTCCTTCTGGATGCTGTTTCAATTCTAGAGAAATAAATCGAAGATGTCCTTCCGGTTCGCTACCTACTGCGCAGATCTACTGCGCAGCCAACTTCATAGAAAAGTCGAAGCGGAGCGACAGCGCTCACCTTTTCTTCTCTACGATCACGCTGTTCACTTCACTCTGGGAAGACGCTCGAACCTCAACCTCAGCCTCCGCATCCTCCATTCCCCCTTCCCTCCGCTCAGCTTCCGCATTACTATGCCGTGACCTAAAGGAGCGCCTAGGGATGAAACTTCCTCTCGTTCTCACCGCTCTGTATCGCCAAGTTGCGTTCCATCTGTTGCTGAGAACGTAGAGGTTCTTGAACGTACAATGGAACAAGACTCTCTAGAGCCTCTTCCGCCTTCGAACCCGCTCCTTTCTGAGTCGTTCTCCATCCCCTGCGATACCGCAGCAATATCTCCCATTTCGTGTGGCCAGCCGCCTCCGACACGGGATTTGCGGTCTCTTTCTGAGGAACTCTCCTGCACCAAAGAAAGGTATGCTTGTCTCAAACTCCAACTGAAAGCACGGAAGGGCGCGGCTAAGCTTGCCTCTTCTATTGCTCCTCAACTTACTCCATTGGACCTATCCTCCCGCTCCTCCGGACATTCAGCCACTCACCAGGTCAACGAGCCACTTACATCGTCACAGGTGCATTCACTTATGGACTCTAC
This sequence comes from Lithobius niger, assembly GCA_023313725.1. Classification (NCBI taxonomy): domain Eukaryota; kingdom Metazoa; phylum Arthropoda; class Chilopoda; order Lithobiomorpha; family Lithobiidae; genus Lithobius; species Lithobius niger. Next base: position 10,937 of record JAHWFP010132979.1, read on the forward strand.
CCTCCGCACCTTCAAACGGAAGGTACCTACAACAGATTATACGATCTCCTGGCTAACATTCCTTCCTAAGAGACACTGCCTATCAACTGCGGAAGCAAGACCCTCCGCCGCTCCTACAGCTGTGCCTCCGCCTCCGACCCTTCCAGCTACACCTCCGCTTCTGCCTTCTGGATTCTCCGACAACGGCGACCAGGACTCTTATTTTTTACCCGATCCATCAGTATCAGGCTAACCAGAGCCTCCGTTTCAGGGTGACCCTGACCCCTCCGAAATTCCGCTTCCGGAGCTCATAAAGACGGTCGAAGAGCTCATCCTGGACTGCTTCCTATATAAGCCTTCCACAACGTCCGATTCAGTCTCCAAACACAGAGGCCTGGCAACAGGCTTTGGCTTTGGACTCCGCGATCAACTGCCGCGTCAACCTCCACTTTTAGGTCAGTCAACGACACCTCTAACAACTCTCTTCCGCAATGGTGGCATCCTCCTCGGGAATGGATCACCCCTTGAACTGGACAAAGATCCTCCTCACTCCCCGTCCAGGCCGAGAAAATTACTTCTTTCGCTCTATTGGTGACAGTACTGCTAATCCAAGTAATTTCGATACTTACTCCCAATCGGAGTTCCTAACAGCGGACACCAAATTAGACTTCGGCTCCGCCCTTTACCTTCCACGTCGCGCGGCAGTTCCGTCTTTGTCCTTCGTGACAATGACCGCATCCTCCGCCTGGGTCTCCGAGCGGTATCTCAGGCTGATGTCCTTAGTACTGCAGCTAATGCGCTGTGTGAAAGACTTTATACCGACCCCCCGGATGATACTCGTCAGCTCACGTTTCTCATAAACAAGTCTCCGCAAAAGTTGTTTTGCCACGTATCATGCCATTAATTGGTTTATACGAGCCCTCTTTAACTCAACACTCCTACTAAGGGAAGTGGCACTTAACACGGCCACAAATCTCCATGCCTCTGCATGCCATATCCTTCGCAACTGACCTATCAACGAGTCAGAATCACTTTTCTGAGGCTCAATACCAAAAGTAGCTCCCCACCTCGACATCTCGCGGAAGCCTCGCTATAACAAGAATCGCGCAGCTCGCCGACCTCGGTCCTTACCACCAAAACCTGATCCTCCAACTGATGACTTGAAGCCTAAACCTCCTGAGTCCCTTCCGCTTCCGGCTCCGCGTTCTGCTTTGCCCTTTCCATCACGAACCCAGGGACGCGGACGTGGCCGTTCCCTGGGACGCTCTTCCACCCCCGATCGCAAAGGTCAATCCACCTCTCAGTCCCGTTCTAGGGGACGTGACCATTATTGACATTCCGCCTCCCCCACAAGCTGTAGCAGGACGCCTTCGGTACTATGCCAAACCTTGGCAAACAGTGACCTCCGATCCCTTAGTTCTTTCAATAATTTCAAGCGGTTTAAAACCAAAGTTTTTTCCAAGCCCTCCGGTGCAAGACCCTCCATGGGATCTAGAATCTCGGTCCTCCGCTTCTCTCTGAGCGTAAATAACGACCCTACTCCGGAAGGACGCCATTCGAGTTGTGCTGCCCCCGTTCACCCCGGGATTTTACAGCAGCATTTTTCTTTGCGGAAAGAAAACATACGGAACGCGCCTTATTTTCAATTTGAAACCACTCAACCGTTTTGTTTTAACCCACATATTCAAATGGAAACTGTATCCTCCATCCGCGAGTTCCTCCACCCCAACGTTTGGACAGTGTCCCTCGATCTAGCCGAAGCTTACCTTCACATTCCGCTTCATGCTTCTGTCCGTCACCTCTTCCGTTTCTTACTCGACGGAACCGTCTTCAAGTTCCTCTGCCTTCAGTTTGGTCTAAATGCAGCACCACGAATCTTTACCATGGTCCTGCAGCCAGTTCTTGCTTGCCTCCACCAGCAAGGCATCCGCATCCATGCCTTCCTCAACGATTGTCTCCTTCCACATCCGCATCCATTTACTCTGACCAGCAATCTAACCACCGCCATGTCTCTTTTTCATCACCTAGTACTAAGCATAAACCAACCTGCCCAAACTTTTGTGTTCCTAGGAGTATTCTTCGACCTCCGCACAGCCTCCGTCATGCCAGCACCGGACCGCATAGCAACTCACCTCTGCTCTGCCCGGTCTTTCCCGTACAAACCATTCCACACGTTCCGGGACCTTGCCTCCGCCGTCGGGACTATAGATTCCTTTGCAGACCTCGTTCCTTATGGAAGGTGGATGGCACGCCCCCTGCACCATTATCGTTCCTCCCATTGGGGAGACCCTCTCTTAGCCATAAACCTTCCGCCTCAACAGCGGGGACCGTCCTTCCCCTCCGACACACTCACCTGGTGGATGGATGTTAAGAATCTAACGGCATCGGTTCCCCTCCACGAACCTCCGCCTCACCTCCACCTATTCACAGACGCGTCTCAAACAGGCTGGGGAGCCCATATCGACAACCTTACGATTTCTGGCAAACTGGACGACCGAAGTAACGGAACACATCAATCATTTGGAATTACGAGCAATCCTCCTAGGCCTTCAACATTTCCAACAGTTTGTGACAGGGCTGTAGTACAAGTCCACATAGACAACACCACGGCTGTCGCTTTCCTCCGTAAAGGAGGCGGGACACACTCTCTTTCGTTACATCAGGTAACCTCCCAAATCTTTCAATTTTGTATCACCCATCGGATCCACCTCCTGCCCCTCCACATTCCAGGGTCACTGAATGTAATAGCCGACTCCCTATCTCACCGCAATTCACCCGCCAGCGAGTGGACCCTACACTCGGCAGTCTGCCACGATCTATTCCTTCTTTGGCAACGATCGCTAGTAGACCGCTTGGCCACGAGGTTCAATGCCAGACTTCCCCTATTCGTCAGTTCCCTACCGGACTTCCCTGAGCTTGGGCCATAGGTGCCCTAACCCTGGACTGGGATCACCTTCACGCATACGTCTTTCCTCCTCCATGCCTCCTTCCTCTAGTCGTCCGCAAAATCGCCAATTGTTGAGGACGATTCCTTCTGATCGCTCCAAACTGGCCCGCTGTAGCATGGTTTCCATTGCTTCTCAGCCTCCTCATCGACTCTCCTCGCCAACTACTGGATCGGAAGGACCTCCTGTCCCAGAACAACGGGCTGGTCCATCACTCGAACCTTCCTGCCTTCACGGGTGGTTACTATCGTCCAGCTTCTCCGCACGACAGGCATTCTTGAAGACGAGGCCGTCCGCGTTGCTTCCAGGGCCGTCCACTCCTCTACCAATAAAATTTATGACAGCCACTGGAAATGTTGGCTTCACTGGTTGTCGCAGAACAAGTTGATCCTGTCCATCCCCCTATGCAACCTCCTTCGCTTTTTCACCGCCCTCTTCAAAAGCGGGTTGCGTGGTTCCACTATTTTAGTCTACCGCTCCGCTTTGAATGCAGTTTTCAAAGCCGCTGATAATGCGACCCTCCTTACAGATTATAGAATCTCGTCTTTGATTCATTCCTTCCACTTGGACCGACCATGTGTTCGGAAGCAGCTCCCAGATTGGGACTTGTCCATCGTCCTGACGGCCCTCCTAGCTCCACCATACTAACCGATGTCTTCTTCACAACTCAGTCATCTGACGAGGAAAACGGTGTTCCTAGTAGCTCTGGCTTCTTGTCTTCGTTGTAGCGAACTACAGGCGTTATCGGCAACCAAAAAAGACGGTTTTTTCCTGCCGGGTTTTACTGGTGTTACACTCACTCCATGATCATCGTTCCGAGCTAAGACTCAAAAGCCCACTGAGCGCACTCATCCCTTCATCATCCCCTCTCTAACATACTAGGGGAAGACGACGAACGTGCCTTATGCCCTATACGGGCTATCCATTTCTACCTCAAGGCCTCTGAACCAATCCGCAGGGGACGCTCTCAACTCTTCCTTCCGTTCAGTAATAAAGTTGGGACTACATCTGCCCGGATGATTGTTACATGGCTTAAGAGTGTCATTGTACAAGCCTATGAAGCGCTTGACATTAACTGCGCTGCGGAAGGTATCAGAGTGGCGACCCACGAACTTCGGGCGATTTCCGCTTCCTGGGCTCACTATAGCAACATTCCTATAACTGAAATTATGGAAGCTGCTTCCTGGAGACGCCCCACTGTCTTCACGTCCCACTACTTCCGAGACATGTCTCATCAAGCGGAAGGTTTATATCGAATTGTGCCATTTATAGCTGCCCGATGAATGTTGTAACCCCTTAAACACACAATTGCCATTCTGTGAAGGGAACCGGTCGCTACCTGAGGGAACTCTGTCAATTGGCACCCGCCGCCTTGACGAAGTCTATGGGATTGCTATTAAAAAAGGCAATTAGAATTATTTTCAAGGCAATTAGAAACAGCAAAATACCAGTGTTACCTGGTTGATTTTGGTTTCTCTTGTCTGTTGAAAATATACATTACCTTGGTCCCGCTCTCCTCCCCTCTATTCGCCAATTGGACAAAATAGAGGTGTCGAAAAGGTGAGCGCTGTCACTCCGCTTCGACTTTTATATGAAGGAGGCTGCACAGTAGATCTGCGCAGTAGGTAGCGAACCGGAAGGACATCTTCGATTTATTTCTCTAGAATGAAAAACGGCATTGAGAAGGACAATGCTATTAAAAAAAGGTAATGTATATTTTCAACAGGCCATTGAAACCAAAATGAACCAGGTAACACTGGTATTTTGCTGTTTTTCACATTTGAACATATTTGTATCACATACTACTACGTGTTGTGAGATTCGCTCTATCTACCTGTCTGCTAATGGCTAACAATTGCAGTCGCAGTATGACATACAGACACATGTATATCAGACAAGTAGAAATAAAGGTTGAATGTGGACCAAACTGATAATTGTTTACGGGTGAGGATCAAACAATCCACGAATTTCAGTGCAAATCGTTGACTGCATTCATCGATGGAATGTAACAATCGTACCATAACTCTTTTGTTTTCATGCTTTAAAAAGTCACACGATAAGCAATGGTATTTCTAATCCATCTACAACATTTTCCAACATGGAAAATCTGCCATGTCGCAAATATGAGTCATAATGGTAATCCAAGTGTACGCTGCCTAAATTTCATGACAATTTAAATAATGTAACATGTTTACTTCACTGTTTAGCTACCTCCCCTCCTGATTCTTGCTTGTTCAAACAATACTGCAATACAAATAAGTGTGATAAATAAAGTGTGATAAATAAGTAATTGTAATAAATAAATAACGTGTAATAAAAAAATAAAATGTAATAAATAAAGTGATAAAGTGTGATAAATAAATAAGTTTAGCTACGAATCTTCGGCTTCATCAGACAGTTTGAAACACCCAACTCGACCGTCAATTTCTGCTCCACCAAAGTGTGTAAGCTAAGTGAAAACCTTTCGAACACACGACAGTAATGAACCACGTTCTTGTGCCGATCGCCTGAATCCAGCAATAAGCAGGAAATTGAAATAGGACATCATTTCAAGTACACAATCAGAGTTTCTTCTTCCGAAGTGTTCTTGGTAACAAGGTCATTAAAATATTTCTTCAGCAGCCAATTAAATGTGCCAATTAGTGTATGAAATGTCAATGGTACACCAGTTCACAATTTACAGAGAAGACGTTTCCTGTAGATTTTAAACTGCTGAAAGTATCGTCAACCTATAACCCTACATTTACAATACCTATCGGTTTTCTCAAACAGATTCAGTGGATTGAAATCACATACTTGACTTAGCTCGTATGCTATCTTGGAAGCGGTCGCAGAACAAGTCGCACGAAAACCAATTACCAGCAGACCATTGTTGCAAAAGTAGGGTTATCTAGACACACGCTAGTGTGTCGCGCCAAGTCAGGCAACAAACATCACAACAAACATCACATTAATTCAATTGTCGAGGTTGTAAACCATTGTAGCGCGACGCCATTGCGTCAGTGTCTTATATCTTGAAGCATAGTTGGGCACATTTCAGGTACTTGGGGAAAAATAATAATGCGGTACAAAAGCTTAAATTGTGTTGAAATCGAGAGCAATGACCCACCTGACAAAAATTAACTCGTATTTGAATGCCAGCTATACTGCTTTCAATGCAACATCTGCCCCTCAATAACGTTGAAAATGTGTTACTAACTAGCTAGCTAGCTACCTAGTCCGCTCATCCCCATGTTAATTCCCATAGGGTGATTATTCATCGATTCCCAGATAACGGGAAGGCTTCCAGCTATAAAATTGGACGAATGGGTGCACTACAATACGAACTGCGTACCGTTTATGGTTTGGAGCCTGGGGGCGTAACAGGGATGGCGTGGGAGGGCGCGTTAAGTACGAAAATATTGTTATAACCATTGTTAGTATTGTCGGCATCGTCTCTTATTAGACGGCCAAAATTCCGACAATGAGAACGTGTATACCGACATGCGTGCTTAGACACACACTAGTGTATCACGATAAATCGCAACGTTGCAAAGAAATTGTATTCACGTCCAATTCACCAAGTGTAAAAACAAAGCAAAATAAACAAAGCCAAAAACTGGTGAAGAGGCTACCAAGTTGTGAGTGGTTCGGCCCTTTAAAGGAGTGATATCAATACACCAAACCTAACTAAATACAACAAATTATAACAAAATTAAAACCAAACCAAAAGCCAATAAAGAGGTGACTAAGTTGAGAATAGTTCGGCCTATAGGCAAAAGGTAGTAGCAAATTGTTGAAAACCAATTTCTTGTTGACGTGGCACTTTATTACTCATCTGCACGGTAGTGGAGTTGAGTCAATACACAATTAAAAAAAAGGAGTGATATCATATCAAAAACCAAAACTGGTAAAAGGGGCCGCTAAGTTCCAAATGGTTCGGCCCTTCAAAGAAGTGATATCAACACACCAAA
>JAHWFP010132979.1:27813-54162 GCA_023313725.1 Lithobius niger
TAAAAAAAAGCCTTGCGGGACAAAGTTCACATTTAATCCCCAACATACAAGTCCTCATCAAATCCGTCGTGACAAGCAAACGTAGGACAGTTTTGTCTTTGAAACAGGAATATTGTGAATCATTTTAATTACCGTAATGCTATTGCACGTTTTTTTTGTAACAATGTACTGTGTATGTTTTGTGGTGATATGTCCATCCATGACTCATTTTGTGTTTTGCAGTTTATATTTTGCATGTTTCCATTATTTTGAAACGATTTTCAATAAATTGTTTTGTTGCTCATTTTGTAAAATATTTGCGCACGAGTTTTATTTTAGTTTTTTTCATAACACCAGTTTGATTAATTTTCCTCGCAATTACATCAGCTTAAAGATGGTAAAAGCCTAAGACATAAAAACTGTTGGATGATAAGGATTGTCGGCTCTACGACAATTACGACTTTTTTTGGCTGAGCGACTGAACCAGACACATTCAAATATTCGACTGAAATTGGATTTTGTCTTTGTTTGTGTGTTTGAGACACGATAACCTTCGAAATATCAGGAGCGCATTATATACTCGTCCTCTTATATTTATGCTACCCCTGGTAATATTGTTCAGATTTAGTTGAAATTTCATCACAGGAAAACTTTGGTACATGAAATGCGCAAGTTCGAAGATGACATTCCTACCTCAAATATTTTTGGCGGTATTTGGGTTTTAGCCGATTTTTAGTAATGACGGCGTGAGAGCCCGATCTATAAGGCTAGTAGCCTCGAGCACTACATGAACAATGCAAGCCATTTATGGAAGAAGATACACCAGGGTGAATGTTCTTTTAGTGTGAATAATGCTACTAGTATGAATTTCACACGTTTTGAAACTACGTGGGCCACATTTTTACGATATCTGCAGCAAATCTGGCCCTTGGTGAATGTGCTATGAAGACGCACCCGTAGAGTTCTTTGTTGGATTCGTTTGCTGCATCGATGTTTGCTTCCTTCATATTCAGTAAATGCTGTGTCAGACGAAAATGAGAATATAAGAAATATTATGTAAAGGTACTGTACATGAATTACTAACTTATTTACAAACGTCTGTAAAAAAATTAACAATGAAAGCAATCGTAAACGCCATAGAAAAGAACAACTCAAAAAGTTTTATTAAGAAAAATCAACACATGCACAATTAACTCTACCACGTGCACTTCAGCTGTTGTACACAGAATATCGAGCTGATTTTTTATTTCGCCATAAGTATTGTCAAACATTTACAGCTAGACGAGCTACCCAACATCGTCAGTGTGTGTGGCATTCTAGCGCTTTTGGTGATTCCGGATTGTCTCCCTTGTTGATTATGCTGTGGGTTTTGTGGACACGTTTGCAGGGGCTGCACGAGAGCACTTATTGCAGAGAGTGCCAATGCTGAGTAGCCAGAGTGAACCTTGCCGTTACTTCAAGACCTACGCTTCCTTACTCTGCAAGTGTATGAGTGACGGTGCATCTGATAGTGCTATTCGATCTTGTAGCACAGCTCCTGTTGGCATTGCTGTGATCAGTGCTTCATCTGTAGGAGAACGTCCTGATGTATCTGATTCCTACTCCCTGGCTCCAGATGTGCTACCTCCTTTTCCCTAATTTCATTAGCACAAGTGCTGGAAGGTTCTACAGAGTCACCTGAGGCCTCACTAAGAGCAATTGGAATCTGCTGCTGGTGTTTCAACACAGACCAAGATTGGTATTATCAACAGAGATCGACTTATTGTTCCCCCAGTGTCCGGTACCCAGTGCTCGTAGTGGCACACCTTTGGCTCTTCACCAGCTCTCAATGAAGAGATCCCATGGGTTTCAGTTTCCAGTCAATCAGCAGCAGGTGCAGCAAGTGTACCAAGTGCTCCAAGTGTGTTAAGTATGTCAAGTGCTCCAAGTGTACCAGGTGCACTCAGTTTACCAAGTACATCTCATAGCATTGTGTGTGAAGTGGTGTATGATGATGTGGTGAGTGATGGCTTAGCAGCTCTGATCATTGAAATGAGCGAAGTCATAAGCACTGTTTGTATGAGTGGTGTAGTGTCATTTCTTAGTGCCCTCGTGAATTCGGTCTTGGAATGTCAGGGCCCTTCAGAACAAATTAGAAGATGCACAGGCTGCGCCAGCGTGTTGACATTCCTGGTCTTCAGGAGTGCGGCTTCCTTACAGTGTCAATTTCTATAAACCCGAACTTCAGCAGTATTAGTGGTGGTGTAGTTTTCAAATGTTAGAGATTTAGTTCAATGGAGAGTGCTGCACACCATCCTTAGTTTTACCCAATGCCCTGGTATTGATGTGAGTGTTCGGGACAAATTTGGCTCAGTATTGTATTTTTACATATTCTAGAGAGTTTTCACAACCAGTGAGTGGGAAACCTGTGTTAGGTCAATCCCCCACCTCTGGTTTTAGTGGGTTATTTCAGTGCTTATCACAGTCAGTGGGCAGCAGTAGGTGTGATGCCCGAAGGCCATTGCAGGAGCCTTCGTTATAAGCATTAAATTTGGGCCTAGTGTATGATTGGTCTCCAACTTTTGTTCAGTGGAGTGGTGGGGTGGTTCAAGAGTCTTGTGGACTGTTTAGACTTTAGAGTTTCAGATGATCTGTGTGGGAGCGACCACTTTACCATTCTACTTTCTCTAGACCGAACTGATGTGGAGAGTAATCATGGTATGGACCACGTTGGCCGACCAATTGTCAGCCATGGTTCCCTTGCGGAATGGTTGAACAAATGGTCATTGAGCGGAGTGTGAAGTGTGAAAATGGCGGAGAATGGCGGAGTGTGAAAAAATTAGGATCGGCCCATCATGTGTGGTGGACTCAAGCTTGCTCCTCCGCTGTGCACGATCGGAGACTAGCTTATCGCAATGGTCTCGTCACCCCTCAGAGTTTCGTTCTTTCTTTTTTTTTTTAGAAAAGTTATTCTTTGCTTCTAGTCTGTGTGCATGGATTGGTGCAGGTTGCTCATTTTCTACTGTCTGGAGTCTACGCATCAGCAGGAGTCCAGGTCCCATCTTTCTTGGATATTCGGTGTGACTCAAGGATGAGTTCTAAGATTGAAGGCCATGGCAGATGTGTTCAATTCAAGGTTTGCTGAAGTCTTTCAGCTCCTATCAGGTCCCAGCCCACATATTCGTGATGTATTTGGTCTGGAGGGCCTGCCTGCTGATCTTGTGCTGATTATAGCGGAGGTCACAATGGCACTTGTAGTGTGTCATTTAGGAAGTATAGTGGGCATTGATGGAGTGGCTTATCACTTTCTAAAAGCTCTAGGCCAGGCAGCCCCGTGTGAGTTGGTGTTATTCTTCCAGAATCTAGAATCTGTTTGATGGTGGCCCGGTGCCTCCATTGTAGCTGTTCACTTTTTGACACTGGTGGGGAAACGAGGGAAAAGTCGTTCCTCTATTGTAGGGTACAGGGTCATTACTCTGCTCTCATGTGTGAGGAAGCTGTGTGGGCTGGATATTGGTGCACAGGTTAGGCGGCACTTTGATCATGCTGTGAGCCTCTCTAAGGTCCAATTCGGCTATCACAACAATTGTTGTGTGCAAGATGCCATTTTGTACTTCGAGTCTGGAATCCGAGAATAATGGGCTCGTGAGTGTTTTGTCCTTGCAGTGTTTCTAGATATTCGAGCAGCCTATGACACTGCTAAGTCAAAATGGGTGTGTTATTTGCTTCATGCCCTTGATGTTAGTAGGAAGCTCTCCTTTGCCATCCTTGCTCTCTTAGGAAAGCATCCCTTTGTAACGTGGGTTGGTGGCTTTCGGTCTTCGGTTTTAGAGACTGACAGAGGCCTTCCACATGGCAGCTGCCACAGTCCCATCTTATTTATTTTAGTGCTAAACGACATCTTAGTGGAACCGAGTCTCAGTACCAATGTGGTGGCTTATGTTGATGATATCGCGGTGTGGTCAGCGTGTGACGAATTGTCTACTGTCACTGCTGCTATGGAGCGCGTGGTAGAGGTAACCATGGATCACTAGAGCGGCACGGGCCAGCACTTTCATCAGGTAAGGTTAATGCTGTCATCTTTGCCCATGGTGCACCTCGAATTTTCACCATGAAGGTGGGAGCAACTAATGATGACCTCATGCAAGGAAGTTTGATATCTGGGTGTGGTGCTGGACTCTTAACTCGTAACTTGAATGGGTGATGTTGAATATATCAAGCATTGAGTTGCTGGTAAGTTATGAACTCTCAAGGCCTTAGGACACAGTCACTACACTGCAAGGCTTGCGGTGGTGCAGTGTTTTTTCAGGCAAATATCAGGTTTGCAGTAGACTACATCACCGTTTTTGGCTGGTTCCTGTCAGGCCATGGGCAGCCTTCATGTAGCGGTCAATGAATGTCTTTGGTTGATCACTGGGTGTCATCCCTCAAGCCCGATTCCAGTTCTTCTGGTAGAACAGGAGAAATTCCAATACAGCTCTGAGCTTCAGAGCGCTTAATCTTTCTCTGCCTTCGCAACATGCAGATGACCCGGTTGGTAGGCTGCTGTTTGATTACCGGACTCTCGAGCTCATTGCGTGCGGATGCCTGGATTTCAGTGGGCTGGGTGTCACACTCCTTTTAGATCCTATTCGTTATGGTTTTTCAGTCCTGTATGTCATCCCTCCACCATGTCCTTGGGAGTGGTGTCATAAGCTGGATGATGTTTTTTTGTATGGCTCCACACCCGCAAGCGGTAGAGCTCTTTTGTGATGCCTCCTTCTGGCGTAAAAGCTATGAGGGAGGTGTTGGTATTTGCATCCGGAGTTTAAAGTGATATGTAAGCCACTTTCTGAGGTGTGTCATCTCTGTAGCTCACTTGGCGCTGGACCTATACATCCCACATATTGCGATCAGGTCTGGCTCTGCCTCGGGAATTCGATTCCTACGGCAAGCCTTAGTTTCCTGGCCATCTCTATAGTTCACTAACTCGATTCCCGGTCATATCTATGGTGCACTCACTGGTGTTTGACATAGGCTGTAAACATTTTCAGGCGCTGCATACTGCTAGTGTCTTGCTGGTCTGGGTTCCGAGTCATTCAGGGGTTTTCGGTAACTTTATTTTAAAGATAGCCGCAGTGCCTGAGGCTAGGCGGCATACAAAGGAACAAAGATTTCTATACATGATCAAGACAAATCAATACATATAGGTGCAATGCAATAACCAGAAAAATATGTTGTTGCTACGAGCAACACAACAAGTAAACATGCGCTAAGGAAAGTTTTTTAACGATAGTTAAAATATCATGCAGAAATATTTCTTTGCTAATAAAAGAGTTGTTCAATAACGTACACCAACAATGGAGCCAGTTAATGCAATACAGTAATAATATATGTATATATTTCAATTATTATATTCTATGACAGAATCCAACAAGGCAATAACGCAAAAGATATACCAGGGCCGTAGGAAGCAAATCTGAAGTGGTGTGGCTATGGTAGAGGCCCAGGGAAACCAGCTAGGGGGTCTGGGGGGTCTGCGGGGTCCGGGGCGGAGAGCCCCGGAAGCTGAAGCAATTTTCCGTACTGTATTGCCTTAGCTGGCTTCTGAAGGCCACGTTTGAACAAAATTCTCAAGATTTTATTAGTTAATTAAAATATGGTTCAAAGTTTTACTGCAGTAGCCTAATTATTTGACTTTAAAAAATAATGCCAGTTTAGAGATTAGGGTATTGTTGTTGGTTGGTACCATGTCAAAATTCTGAGCTTCGGATAGTATCCATTAAATCACCGATATTTGGTAAATCCTTCACGTAAATCCTTCACGCCATGTTTACGTCTAGAGACAATGTACTCTCGCAGCAGGTACGACCACCGTTTAGCTAATAGGGAAACATTCGAATAATGCTTCTAAATTATGACAAAACGATAAAAAAAACTTTTTAAACTATTAATTTATCCAAAAATGCTACCAAGCAAATATCTTTTTTTTTAACTGCTTAAAACATGAAAAACTACATAAATAAATCTGGGTGCAAGAGTGTTGAAATCAACCACTAGAGTGCAGCACCATCCCATGCGAACTGACCATGTTATGCAAATATTGTATGGTGTTTCATCGACTTCAATAGTGACATTATGAGCATTTGCATCAAGCTGGATTCGTGGGTTGGAGTGACGAGTTTAGAAGTTGGTTGCACCATACAGCAGTATCAAATTTCAGCATTTACTGTCAGCGCAGCGTATGCAGCGATGCTGTTCAGTGCAACAATGTATCTAACTCTATGGTTCAGTGGCTAAATTCCGGAACTATTATAACGGCGTAGCAGGAAAATTTAGCGTTGCTGCCTCCTGGATTATGAACGTCAGTGGACCGGCCGCACCGGGTTTTACGGCCCTGTATACAGAAAAAAAAACAGTGCATAATACGAACCAATACGAAACATGCACATACTCACTGATTGGAACACACCTTGAAATTTAACCCCGGGAACCTGTAATTGGATGCGGTTAAGCAAGATCAGTAAACCTGCTATACATAATGGAATATCATAGTTGTGTTAGTACGGAAGAAGCATTCAAGACGGTTTTTGAAGAGGTTAGCAGAGTTGGCCAGGACGATCTCAGCTGGAAGTGTATTCCAAAGTGAAAATAACTTTATTAAAGGAAAAATGTTTAGCTCTGTTGTGATTATGTTGTTGGGGAACAATTTTAAAGGGGTGACCTCTGGTGTTGCGGGATCTGTTGAAAATAAAAATATTCTGTAATTGCGGCCCACCATAATTTATTTCGAATAATTTTGTAGGTAGTGATTAGGCTGCCCCGCATAAACCTCCACCAAAGAGAATATAAGTTCAGGCGTTGAAGCTGGAGGTTACAAGGGGCGTGATATAGGCCAATGATATTTTTAGTGACGCGTCGCTGAACCTGTTGAAGGGGTTCAATATATTTAATCTGACCGGGAAAACAGAGGTGAACAGCATATTCTAGTATAGGTCTGACAAGAGATAAGTAGAGCTTGAGATACACTTCTGTGGTTCTGGAAACAGTAGTTCTATTAATCATCATAACTACAGCAGCAGCTTTACGTATGTTATTTGTAATGTGTTTGCTAAAAGATAGATCAATATCAATAATAACACCAAGGTCCGTGACCTGTGTGTCTGCAGATAGACGTTGATTTCCCTAAAAGTACAATTTTAGGAGAATTTTATTTTTTGGCCAAATACATTAACACGGATTTGTCAGGATGTACGGGCATGGACCACGTTTCGATACCATGTTGGGAGAAATTTTGCTTATATTAGGGATCTACTGCTGGCTCATGGCGTTCCACCAAATTCCACCACCAAGCTATCACGTCTAGGGGCTATAGTGGCTTTGCAGAGAGACCAGGAAAGTGGCATAGTATGTTTGTTGCATCACATAGACTTTGACCCGAACCTTACTCGGCCAGGCTGCACCATATCAGTTGAGTGGTATCATGATATCTCTGGTGAATTGAATGTTTCGTCTATTTAGTATGGAATCTTGTACATAGTTTAAGTTAGAGACCGAGTCAAATCAAGTCAATTCAATTCTCCGGTACTCCTGGTATCCTTTTTCTGAGTATAGGTTATCAGCCACCTTACCGAATAGAATATTTGTTTATTGATCTTTGGCCCTAAGCCGAACGCCCACTACAAATAACAATACAACAATTACCATACAACATAACAAACACCGGCATCCAACAACATCAATACAATAGGACGTAGAACTGCCTTAATCCCTGGAATGTCGCCCGTCCCCATTGGACCACACTGAATCCACTACACTGCCGACGCACTACTGCCACTTTCCGAGGAGTGAGATATATCTCCCTTGTTGTATCTCCCCGAGGAAAGACAGTGGCTGATAACCTATTTATCACCCAATTTCCCGAGCTCAGTCTGACAACAATAGTACAGCAGCACACAACAAAGAATGAATCGTGCTGACGTTCTTTTGGTCAGAAAGGTCAACAATACGGCAAAAATGTCGTTGTTGGCAGCATTGTTATTCCTTCCTTAGTGAAAGGTTCTGTGCTCGTGTTTTTTGATTGTAACTCCATTACAAAGTGCCCCATCACCGTTCATACCGCGGAAACTCAACGACGAAGAGCCCCTTCAGACAACCTCTCTTAAAAATTTTGTTAGGAGAAGTTGTTGAAGGGGCTATTCGGCGTTGAGTTTTCGCGGTATGAACGGTGATGGGGGCACTTCGGAATCGAGTAACAATACAGAAATAAAGACAGAGAACCTTTGTTGGCTAACAGGGTATTCGTTCGTTGTGTGATGATGGGTGCTTTCGGAATCTGGAAGAGTTATGCGGTAAGACAATAAACATGAATTATAGGATGGAGAGCCAAATGGGCTCGATTAGTGATAAATAAACGTATATTCAATGTGTAATAATTTTGGCATAGGTTTAATTCAAATTGAAAAGCTCCACATATAAATAAATTAAAAATAATGAAAACCATGACAGACGTTTGTGTCAGAATGGCTAACATTTGGCTTTGTCAAGATTTTTGCGGAGTGGAGGGGGTTGGGGTGGAAGAGGAAAGGCGTAGGAGCGGACAACGGGAGTCCGGTAGGTTGAAAGCTATCCACCAACAAAGTTAGCACTGTTCAGACTGACGAGGAAAAAAGGATCTGTTCTAAATTTTAGTCAAGCCAGTGACATCGTTTGTAATTTAAAATCGTAAATAACCTTTAAAGTTCAGTGTCGTAGTGTTTTCGTGCTACAAGAGAAATTAAATAAATAAAGAGAAAGCATTTTTTTTACTTTAAGCAAAACTAGCTCTGCAAAACTAGGTGCTGTTCTTAATTTTAATCGAGGCTTTAACGTCCTTTTTAACATCTGAGCAGCATGATGTTCTTTAATTCATATGCAGGCGTGATATCCAAGAGCTGGCGTGATATCCGATATCATTTCTCCTTTTGCATCTCAGTCCTAAACCATTGTTGCAATTTAATTTAATTTAAAATTAATGCACTAACGTGCATATCAGTTTAAATTCAAAACAATATACAACAAAAGCACAAAAAACAAGAACAAAGAGGACAACAGCAAGACTACAGCTTTCCAAAAGCTCCCAAAGAATTCTTAAACCTAGTGAGGTCTGTGTTCTGGACACACTCATCCGGAAGGCTGTTCCATTCGACAACAGATCTAGGAAAAAAAGAGTACTTAAAAAAGTCATTTGCCGGCTGCCACACTCTTAGTTTCTTGAAATGATCCTGTCTTCCATAATAGCAAGGTTTGGCTAATCGGAGATCAGCATCAATAATAGTATTTCCGTGCACAATCCTGTGGAGTAGAGAGAGCCTAATAATCCTTCTGCGTTCATGCAGGTCATGTAAATTTAAGCTCTTTGCCATCTCACTGACACTGTCGTAAGTGCTGAAGTTGTTTTCAATGAACCTGATGGCCCTCCTCTGTATACCCTCAAGTTTGTCAATCTGGCTCACCAGATACGGATCCCACACAGCAGCAGCATACTCCATTCCAGATCTAACCATACTTTTGTATGCAGTGAGTTTTGTAGCAGGGGTGAAACCCCGAAGGATCCTGCTTAAAAAACGTAGTTGCTTCCCCGATCGGTTTGTAACATCGCTGATGTGACTGTCCCAGTTTAAAGAATTGGTTAAAGTGACACCTAGGATCTTCATCTCAGACACTCTTGGTAAAACAGAATTTCCGACAACATAGTCAGCGACGATAGGATTATGACCCCTAGTAACAGACATGATTGATGACTTCAGCGGTTGAATCGACATTCCCCAGGTGGTACACCAGTTGAAAACCCTATTAATAGGATCCTGGAGAGAGTTGGTATCAAGGAAGGAGCACACCCTATTAAGCATTGTACTATCATCAGCAAAGGCTGATCCGCGATCACCAATAATATCCATTAAATCATTAAGGTAAACGACAAACAGAAAAGGTCCACACACAGAGCCCTGTGGGACTCCGGAAAACACTTTCCGCTGGTCCGACAAAACACCATTAATAATAACACTCTGGGTTCGATTGCACAAGAAGGAAGCAAACCAGTCGGCCATGCATCCAAGGCCATACGCCCGAAGTTTGTGGATGAGAAGAGTATGCGGCACCTTGTCAAATGCTTTTTCCAAATCGATACTAATAACATCCACCTGTCCCCCTGCCTGGATGCCTTCCGCAATTTTGTGAACAAGCTCCACCAAAAGTAGATCAGTCGAGGCACCCTCTCTAAAACCGAATTGGTTAGCACGAAGAATGTTTTCTCTTAGCAGGTATTCAAAGCAATGTTTCACAATAACGTGTTCCAGCATTTTACAGAGGTTGGATGTAAGAGAAATGGGTCTGTAGTTGTTTGGGTCTTGTTTGTCTCCCTTCTTGTGCAATGGGACAACTGTCGCAGTCCTCCATTTTAGTGGCACATATCCGATGCTGATGGATTTGTTGAAAATAATTGTTAGGTACTTAGCAGTAACTTCCGCCGAAAGTTTAAGAATGGGCACTGCCAGCCCACCAGGACCTGGTGATTTAGAATCATCAAGATCATTGATCAGTTTTAGAATCCCACCATACGACACCACAATATCATTAATCTCATCGCTCACCAATGTTTCAACAGTAGGTAACGGTACGTTATTGTCAGTCTTGGAAAAGTTATTGCAAAAAACAGCATTGATTGTGTCAGCAACATGCTTATCGTCAACAACATGGACACCATTAACCTTTAATCTGGAGACAGCAGTATTATTTCCCTTAAGATTACGGACATAGTTCCAAAAGTTTTTAGGTTTGTTTCTATATTCCTCGCACAACTTATTAACATAACCTTCTTTGTTTTTGGTTATTTTATCCGCAATTTGTTCGCTAATTTCTTGAATTTTGTGTAGGTGGTCCGGTGAATAATTAGCACTCATAAGTTTCCTAATCCTGCTTCTCTTATTCATCAGTCTTTTAGTTTCCCTGCAAATCCAATTTTTTTAGTAGCATCCACACATTTCCTAGGAACACAGTTGCTAACAGCCTTGTCAAGGTCATTTATAAAAACATCAACCATCTCGTCCAAGCTTCCAGTGAAGTCTTTAAAATTTTCAAAACTCTCCTCCAAGAGCTCAATGCCGGCGTGTTCTATTGTTAAAGAAGGACTGTGATCGTGAAACTGGGTGATAAAAACGTCAAGTGTGCCGTAAAAAAGAGGTTAACCACGAATAACAATAAACCAAATTACTTAACAAAAAAAAAACAGAAACAGTTCAAGTCGGAACGAATTCCAGCGCCATCGCTGGCATCATCGTTGAGAAGCAAGAAATGTCGCATGAGGTTGATTGATTTGATTTTTATTATGCGAGAAAATGGGCCTAGGCCACGCACCCCGCATCAGATTAATACAAAGAACTCCATTTCATTCAAAGACACACATGAGGGAGACAGATGATAACAAGCGGAGCACACCTAAACCTTAGAGCTAAAGGGAAGGATCAGTTTAACTATTTCCTATTGTTTTAAACATTGTGATTACCCGCCTTCCGAGTTATTGGCCCGGAAGCAACAATGGTCTAACAATGCTTTTTTGAAAACTGCGGGCCAATAACTACTTAGTTATTGGCCCACACTTTTTAAATCATTGATGTATCAACGAGACATTAAGAAATTAATAAACAAAAACAGAACGTTAAATGTTTAGAGTAAGGGTCTAAAAGTCAAAACCTAGAAGGAACACGGTCAAGCTTTGACAGCCAGGGTCTAGGTATAACATTTTGTCAGTAAGAGGCTGGTAAGCATTAGACCCTTACTACTCGGTGGTTAGCGTCGTTCTAGTCTATTCGGACAGAAGGTTTGTATAAAAGGTTGTAGCAGGCTTTCTTTGTTCTTAGAATATTGTTAAGGTACTTTAAAACACAATTATCTTGTGAAGTTTGGCATTTTGTAATATGATGCTTTAGAATTTTTTATTATATTTCGGCGATTCATGGTAGAGGTAAGCAATAATGCTCTCTGCTGCGAATATGCTGGCATGTTACTAAATCGAAAAATAATTTTCAATAAAAAGCAAAGCAGGAAACCTATACCTACTACCATTGTATCATCACATGGGTCTTTGTAGGAGGATTTCCAGTTTTTCGTCAAAATGTATTTATTGCTGGCCACCGGGTAGTAAGGGTCTAAAGCTTACCAGCCTCTTACAAAATTTTACACCAAGACCCTGACTGTCAAAGCTTGTCCGTGTTCCTTCTAGGTCTTGACTTTTAGACCCTTACTCTAAACATTTAACGTTCCGTTTTTGTTTATTAAATCGTGTTACTTTTAGAATTGCAGCTAAACTGTAAAACAGTGCAGTTGACGGTCAAAGCTGAAAGTTTAACACAGAGACCCTAGGCTGACCCTTAACTAACCTGGCTATCACCAATGGTAACAATAGAAACAAATCCTTTAATCTTCAGTCTATATCTTGCAGCTGGCGTTTGCTAATTGGCATTGTTGCATAATAACAATGTTTAAAGCAATGTAAAACAATCAATCTGGTCGTTTAGAGCTCCATAACCCCTGAACCACTTGACCAATTAGAAAAGGCCTTATGGGAAGGGCACATCTCTGGAACAATACCTGTAAAATGAGCTAAGAATCAGCTTTATAGGACAAATGGTTTGACCTGTAGAGAGGACAGACGAAAGGTGCATCCCCAGAAGAACAAGACCAAGAACACGAAGTTGTCTATTTGGCCCCTGTCTGCATCTCGGGTTTGCCTGGGCCGATTTTCACAATTTTTGGACTGCAGACAGGCCTTGACTAGTCAAGGCTAGATTCCAAATTTAGTTTAAAGATGTTTACTTTTTACGGAGTTATAAGCTCTCAAACTTGAGAGTTTAATACAGAGGTCCTAGGTCGACCGTTAATAAAACTATCGCTAGTGTTAATATCGTTGTAGCTGTAGTGCTTTATGTCTTTATGTCTTTGTAGCTGTAGTGTTGTTGCTCTACTTGACAATTGCTTCGAATATTTATTTGTATTTATATAGATATAGCACATCTTCGTCACGATCTGTATCCAAAAAAGGAACTACATTGACAGGCATACAATAGGACTGCTATTAGTGCGGGCATTTGTACGCGTTTAGTTTTTTTTGCAGTTCTTTACGTCCCCTCGCCTCGTTCTTGGAAGTCACTCCCCCACCCAACCCCAACGCTTTACCCGTTAGTTAAGCCACTGCCAGTCAATAACATGTACTTCAAATAATATTATAGCTAACCAACTACTAGTAAAATTTGCGTCACTGGCTCATTGGCAGAGGCGGATTTATATTTAATGTTTAATGTTTAATGTTTATATATTTATATTTATATTTATATTTATATTTATATTTATATTTATATTTATATTTATACTTGTACTTGTACTTATATTGGCAGAGGTGGATTCCCCCATTCAGGATAGATCTACCATTAATGCGGGCGTATTACAGCCAGCCTACCAGGCCACACTAGGTGGCTGCGTGTGCGTAACTATTAGCTTTGTATAATAATAATAATAATATAGCAATTTACCACATTCATGGGGAGGGCTACCGGAAGGTTGGTGAGCCATTTACACCGGGCCTGAACGAAACACGAGAAGAGGATGTATAAAAAAGCTGGCACAACAGCAAAAGGTTTAAAAATATATTTTTTTAAAACCTCTTCAAAAACTTTTCCAAGGATTGAGTCTTCAACATTCTACGGAATCCAGATACAGTGTCCATATTTACTGTTTCAGCGCTAAGTGAGTTCCACACTGGTACGATGCGGACGGAAAAATTTTTTTTTCGACATTCATGATGGAGCCCTGAGCCATCACTTTCCATCGGTGGCCCCTGGTTGCATGTGTGTGTGTAGAGACATCGAAAAAGGGCAGGTCGACCGAAATCAAGCCTCGAAGGATCCTTGTAGTTATACTCACGTAGGCCAGGCAAACTCTTGGTGAATTTGCGTTGCACAGACTCGATCAAGTCGATGTCCTTCAGAAGGTACGGAGACCATAGTGGGGTAGCGTATTCCAAAATGGGACGGACAAAAGTCTTAAAAGCCCAGATCTTATTACGAGTATTCCCGCAGGTAACATCTGTTTACAATAGCCAACCTGCAAAATGCCGCTGCATAAACCTTCTGGCAATGAAGTGATGGCTCAAGGTTGTCTGTAAACCAGATTCCTAAGTCTTTTACTTCACACACGGAGGATAAAATTGACTCCGCCAGATAATAGTCATGAGTACAGTCTTGGGAACCAACATGAAATGTATGGCATTTCCCAATTGAAAGTGGAAGTTGCCACTTTTGGGACCAGTTTAGTACGTTAAATATTTCGGCCTCAAGATAAAGGTAGTCAGTGAGGTTAATGGTTGCGGCACCAATTTTGAGGTCGTCCGCAAACTTATATCCATAGGTGTTGCTGGCCAAAAAAGATAGATCATTTAAGTAAATGATAAAAAGTACAGGGCCAAGAACCGATCCTTGAGGAACGCCACAGCGAACAAACACACTCGAAGAAAGTGAATCCTCAATGATGACCCTCTGTGTACGGTTTTCCAAAAAGGAGGATATCCAATTCAGGAGTTTACCTTCAATGCTACATGCAGAAATTTTATGAATAAGTTTACGGTGCACCACAGATTCGAATGCTTTTCTAAAATCAAAGTAGATGGTATCAGAAGAAACACCAACATCTAGGGCTGTCCACTGATCTAAAACCTGAAGTAACTGGTGGGTCGCAGATAGACCAGGCAGAAAGCCATATTGATCTGGTGCAATAATGGAGTGCCTACTGAAAAAGGGGAAGATGGAGTCACGGATCCATAAACTTACATGCAACAGATGTGAGTGCGATAGGACGATAATTCAATGGATCAGATGGCAGTCCTTTCTTATAGATTGGCACAACCAATGGTGTTCTCCAAATTTCCGGAATACAACCCTAAGCGAAGGAAAGGGAGAACAATTTAGATAATGGGTGACAGATCTCATGTGCAATTTGCCTAAACAGGAATGCTGAAAACCCATCAGGGCCACAGGAATGACTGGAGTTAAGTTTATTTATTTACTTGAGAAGCGCATTGTACCTTGATTTTTGCTTCATTTCAAAGTACCCCATCACCGTTAGGCAGCGAAAACTCAGCGAAGAACAGCCCCTTCAGACAACTTCTATTAAAATATTTTGGTGTCCAGAGCATTGTTGTTGGAAATGAGATAGTGCCCCATCAGAATATTGTAAGGAGACATTGTTGATGCATTGTTGCTCGATTTCGAATGCCCCATCACCGCTCATGCAACGAACACTCGACGACGAATTACCCTTTCAAACAACTTTTCTTAAAAAATTTCTGATTTGATTTGATTTGATTTATTAACGAGCTTAACCATACTGGGTCCCCAGCCCGACAACCTTGAACCTAAAATACAACAACAAAACTTAATTCACATTTAACAGGAACCTTCCAGATCGGGTACAGAATTTCGCAACTGCCCGAAGGCTTTTATAATTAAAGGTTAGGCCTACTGTGTGGGGTGTACTTCCAATAGCTCCAACTAAGAGACAGTACCGAAACCCCGAATTAACAGATCATTTCATAAATCCTTAAATAGGACACAGTCCACACGAAAATGTTCCACTGTCTCCTCGACAGCCCCACACGTATACACATATAGGTGAATCACTGTGGCCTAAGCTAAACTCAAAACTGTCCAATGGCACTTAAAGGGCAATTACATCCATTCTGACATGCATGCTTTACTTTTGGATCACTTACACAATAACTAAATACAAGAATTGCGGTAAGAATACGTTACGTACGTCCGATACAACAATTTAATTATTACATCACCAAAACACGATACGGAGCCCGCCATTGTTTAATGCCGACTAATCTCACTTTTTCATTTCGACTCGCAGCCGATTGAGATAACTTTATTGGCCGTGAGAGCTCGAGCGTCTGATGGCCTTAGCTGGCCACTACAACCCTGTCAGCCAGCTAAGGCCGTCAGACGCTCGAGCTCTCACAGCCAATAGAGCCATCTCAATCGGCTGCGAGTCGAAATCGAAGAGTGACATCAGTCAGCATTAATTTCTGCGCGTTCCAGCAAAACAATGGCGGTCTCCGTGTCGTGTTTTGGCGATGTAATAATTAAATTGTTGTATGGGCCGTACGTAACGTATTCTTACCGCAATTCTTGTATTTAGTTATTGTGTAAATGATCCAAAAGAAAAGCATGCATGTCAGAATGGATGTAATTGCCCTTTAACTAAGTCTAAGTGCAGAAATAAGAGATGGTGCTGCCTTCGGCATTCCGTCCAACTTTCTTGGGATCGACAGATGCAAATTGCATAGTTGCTGATCCTTAGCTTCAGCAAACCATACCTTCTCCCACTGAAACTGGGCAAAACTGCTTAGAACAGAATGCAGATCTCCTGGACTCACTGGAACACGGAAAATTTTTAAGAAGTAGTTTTACAATAGATCTTTTGGAACGGCGCGACAGACATTGTCGCACGGGAAATTTAAATATGCTGTTCAATTGTTATCGCGAGCAGGATATTCAGTCGGTTAAAGCCCTCGACCTTGGGCCATTCGGAAACAATCGCCCGCGGGCGTGCATTGTTTCCGAATGGCCCACGGTTTTCGGGCATAAACCTTGATTGATCTGATTTGATCTAGACACACGCTAGTGTGTCGCGCCAAGTTAGGTAACAAACGTCACAACAAACATCACATCAATGCAATTGTCGAGGTTGTAAACCATTGTAACGCGACGCCATTGCGTCAGTGTCTTACATCTAGAAGCATAGTTAGGCACATTTCAGGTACATGGGGAAAAATAATAATGCGGTACAAAGGCTTAAATAGTGTTGAAATCGTGAGCAATGACCCACCTCACAAAAATGAACTCGTGTAGGAATGCCAGCTAAGCTGCTGCTTTCAATGCAAAATCTGACCCTCAATAACGTTGTAAGTGTGTTACTAGTTACTAGCTAGCTAGCTACTCCGCTCATCCCCAAGTTAATTTCCATAGGGTGATTATTTATCGATACCGAGATAACGGAAAGATTTCCAGCTATGAAATTGGATGAATGGGTGCAGTACAATACGAACTGCGCCACTTTTATGGTTTGGAGCTTGGGGGCGTAACGGGAATGGCGTGGGAGGGCGCGTAAGTACGAAAATATTATTATAACTATTGTTAGTATTGTCGGCATCGTCTCTCATTGGACAGCCAACGTTCGGACAATGACAACGTGTAAACTGACGTGCGTGCCTACACACACACTAGTGTAGCACGATAAATCTAAACAACGTTGCCAAAGAAATTGTATTCACGTCCAATTCACGAAAAATAAACCAACTGTAATAACAGTCAAAAACTGGTAAAGAGGCCACCAAATTAAGAGTGGTTCGGGCATTCAAAGGAGTGATATCAACACACCAAACTAACTAAATAAAACAAATTACAGCAAAATTAAAACCAAACCAAAAACCTATAAAGAGGTGACTAAGTTGAGAATGGTTCGGCCTATAGGCAAAAGGTAGTAGTAAATTGTTGAAAACCAATTTCTTGTTGAAGTGGCACTTTATTACACATCTGCACGGTAGTGGAGTTGAGTCAATACACAATTTAAAAAAAAAAGGAGTGATATCATATCAAAAACCAATGGTTAAAAGGGCCGCCAAGTTCCGAATGGTTCGGCCCTTCAAAGGAGTGATATCAACACACCAAAACATTCGCCAACTTAATCGCACCAAATAATACTTTGGACGTTAAATGAAAACTTGAACATTGCTACCAAAAGGTTTTCATTTAACCTTCGAACTATTAAGCGGTGCGATTAACTTGGCGAATGTTTTGGTGTGTTGATATCACTCCTTTGAAGGGCCGAACCATTCGGAACTTGGCGGCCCTTCTAACCAGTTTTGGTTTTTGATATGATTTTATTTACCTAGGGAGCTTGGACCCGCAGTCATGTGCTCCCTGCTAAAATCAATACACCAACATCCTAATACACCAAAGTACCATCACCATTACATACTAATATACCAATGTACCATTACCAGCGCATTATCATTACACACACTTAGTCAAACCAATTCACCTAGCCCACAGCTCAGCTACAGCTCAGCAACCACAGCCGAAGGAGAAGGAGAAGGCGAGAGGGGCCAAGCCGATTCGGTCATAGTTCCGACAACCGTCTCTTTTACAAAGCGAACAAGTACACACACAGTGGCTCTAGAGCAGAACAGGAGGCTAGCAAGTGTCGGCTGAGCCGGCAGGTCCGCACATAACGCTCTGTGCTGCTTCTCATAAATTTTGCACTCGAGCAGAAAATGATCACGCGTGAGGGGAACCAAGCAGACTGCAGAGAGGGGAATCCACCCACCCTAACTGAAACTGATAAACACGTAGGAGGGTGTGCCCAGTACGCAGACGGGACAGAATCTGTTTGCGTCCGCTCTCCTGAAGCTTTCCAAGCCGGATTTCCGGCAACAGGCGGGGTGTACCTCACACAGGAGGTAACAGCTGCCTCCCTGTTTCAGCGCAGCTCCACTCATCGTTCCAGACCTTCGGAAATTCAGAAGCCACTACGCCACGCCGCGACTTAGGCGACCACACAATCCACATGGTCTCAACAACCTTATCCGGAGGAATCCTGGCTAGACCATTGGCTTGTTCATTGCCCGCATGGCCAGCATGGCCCCGTACTCACCGAAAGGCAAGAATGCCACATGAAAGTGCCGTTCACACCTCCTTGCAAATTGAGAAGATCAAGGGGTCAACCATATCTAAAGACGCCACAGCTTTACGCAGAGTTGCCAAAGCAGGCATAGAGTTTGTACAGATCACAGCCGCCGGAAGCACCAGCTCAATAATCTCATCAATGGCTACGGATATTGCGCACAACTTGCACATGGTGCTAGATGACACATGAGACAGCCACAACGCTCGCGCTATCTTAAGAGTCGGGATAGCTACACCTGCCCCGCCAGCACCAGAACAGGGAAGAAGGAGGCATCGCAGCACACCTCACACAACCCTGCACCAACACTTCCTTCACACGCCTTCTCAGAAAGCACCGGCAACAAGCGAGGACACCACACCCATGGACTGAACGGGCACACTACCGAGACCTCACGAGGAGAGAGGGAAACCATTTCTGCCAAGAGGGTGGAGGCTAGACCAGGAACATACCGCAACAATGCAAATCAGCCAACACCAACTACAAAGAATAGGTTGACGAGCTTGCGTTTGAGTTTTCTTTATTGAGCCAAAAGGGCCTTCAAGCCATACGCTCATGCTACAAACTAACTTAAACACTAACACACTAACACATTAACACACATTAAGTACCTGGCCAGCCCGGCCTTCACTAAGGCAAATACTGACAGAATGCGAGAGGGGTGCCGAACTGCCACAAGAGTCACCAGAGTCAAGATTCAAAACGCCGCGTAGCCCGGCAGAACCCCAAGACCCCACCCAGGGACCCACCGCCAGTCACTACATGCGGTGGGACCCCTAGAAGCTGCCGCAACGGATCCCCTCCTCCCCCCTAAGCAAAAATCACACACTGACAATCAACTGATACCTATACATTAGGCCCGTTGCATCTAACACCACAAGCACAATGGAGCCTAATATAATTGAAGAAGCAACTGCAGCTGTAAGTAGAACTGTAACTACACTTGCAGCATTTTCTGCGTCAAGAGGAACGAAAGCATCCCGTAATTAAAACTTATTAGCTGCTGAACTGTTGTTGTTGAGATTGGTTGTCTTGTTATGGATGGGTAGTCATTTTGTTGCAATAGTAGGCGCTTAATTGTGTTTAGTATACGTAAGAAAATACAGCATTATGAACATAAACGTACATGAAATAGTAAATATGGAGTTTATCCGAACCACGCTACATCACCCAAGTTTTTTTTTACTAACCGACGCAGATTTCCATCCTCTTCACATTTCACATTAAAAAACTGGAGGGAAATGTGTTCTGAAAAAAAAAAACTGAAAACACGTTCAACGATAAATCGGACGTGTTAAATCGCCGACCATCTTTCAGGATCGAGAGTAGCAGGAAAACCAGATTTGCATCGCAAAAAATGGACCCGGAAATTATTGTCTTTCCGCACGGGTTCTCCTTCTGCCTTGCTTGCGTTACCTAACCTAACCGAAATAAGCACAAAACATCAAACCACAGACCTAACCTTATACCTAACCTAAAACACCACAACACAAACCTAACCTACCTAACCTAAATAAACGCAAAACCCCCACAACACAAACATAACCTAACTGATCTAACCTAAGAACAATAACAACAAAACCACAGAAAACTATTACGAATGCTCTATCGTTGAAAAGCAGGAAATGCGAGCAAGGCACTACAGTTTGGAACATTACTTTCCGTTTTCGCGAAATCACCCTTTCCTGTTACTCTGTATCCTGGAAGATGGCCGGCACTTTCGGATGGCTGGGACTATCGTCTTACGTGTTTTCAAAACGTGTTTGGAGAACTTACAAACACATTTTCCTGGATATCATGGTGTGAAATGGGAAGAGTACGAAGATCTGCGTCAGTAAGTACCAAAGTTGAGTGATTTGGCGTGGTTCGGATAAACTCCATAATAACCCAGGAAACAACACGATAATCCTCCTAATGTTCTTTTCCTCCAAAACATTGTTTATGGTGTCCCATGCACTTCATGCGTCCCACTTTATTTCGCCACGACTGGTCTTCACTTAAAATAAATGACTGAAACGTTACAAATACAAAGTCGACACCAGTCTGCAATCAAACTCAATAGGCAGACATAACATTCCATCAACTAGACTTGCAAAAATCCTCTATCTTCCGCCATCAGAACCACGTCGCTGGAGCAAGATACCAACTCGAAAGATATGAAGTCACAAACGACAAAACCTTCATCACTAACCAATATCCGTTTCAGTACAACTGGAAAAAAAAAATTCCTATCCTTCACTACAACTTCTTTCCATCCCACAGTCTCCATTTTCCAGTTAAGGGTACATTCCTCCCAACGCCATTTTTCTCGATCCTCCACGTCAAGTACGATCCCAAAGTTCTTTTTCCTTACCGTTAGTCAATCCCTTACTAAAAATCCGTTTTAAAATGCAGCGTCTGCGAGATTATCTGTTGAATATTAGCAACTAATTTATATAATAGCATCCTGCTATTAAATGATCCTTTGCGCACTTACAATAACCATCTATGTGTGTGCATGTACTAATTTTTAATCGTTTGCTAATAATTACTATGAGATCAAACATTTATATGACTAATGCAGTAAAAATTAAAATTAAGTCAATAGATCGCCGAAGAAAAATTATAACATACTAGCCTAAAAAAATTATGAATTGTGATGTTAAAATTCGAAAATCATTCCGATTTGCGACGACACAATTTTTGTGTTCGTACTGTGTCGTCTACTATGCCCAAGGCCAGCTGAGATAGTAGCTGATTTCCGCGCTGCGAGGATTGCAGGTACTGTCTCAGTTGACCTTGGCGATGGTAACATGCGCGGATGGCGATCTGCGCGTGGCTGTTATAAGGCAGGCGGAATGTACCTTTAAGCCGCCCCGGCTGCCACCGACGGACTACAGACTCGCCTGAAATTCATTTTTACTTTTTTCTACACAAGTACTTGCGTGTTGGCCTTCTGAAGATGACTAGGTGCGCAACTTAGTCGAATATAAAAGTGTGTTTTCAACTATATTCTGCGAGACTAGGCATTGAGCAAAGTGGCGACAGCAAACGTTTTGGTCTTCAGAGGTCTTTCTCGTTGGTTAGTTTTGTAGTTTATGTTGCATACACAGGGTACAAAACTTAGTCGAGTGTAGTAAGCATGTTGTTGCAGCAGTAGTAGAACACCATCCAAACTCGATTAATTTGTGGTTGTAAAGCAGATAAAACAGTCCAGTTGTTCCCCGGATGACAAAAAACCACAATGCATACAAGAGACAAATTTAATTTTCGGAAAATGGTTGCTAAGCATGTTGGATCACTCAACATGGCGGCCCACTGAGCCACTAAGACCTGTTGCGGCCCTGTATTTTATAGTGTTTTGTGTTTTATTGTGATCAAGAAAAACATGCTTAGCAACCATTTTCCGAAAATTAAATCTGTCTCTTGTGTGCATTGTGGTTTTTTGTCATCCGGGGAACAACTGGACTGTTTTAAAACACCATCATTAATTTGTAGTAGTTTGTTATTGTAGGGTAGTTGTTTGCTGCATTGCGAAGGCAGAATAAGGTATTGCTGACCAAAAACATAACAAAAGAAACCAGGTTTTTAAGGGCAACGCTGGAAACCGAAACATGCTTCGAGGAACGCCCACTACTAACAAGGTCAAGGAACTAGAAGCATAAATTAATAAGCAAGAAAAGGAGTTAAAACCGAAATGTGACTGTCGAAAAATGTCAACGAGCTAACAACAAAGGACAAAGGTGGGCTGCCGCCAAATTAGAGTCTGCAGCTATTAGCCCTATCGAGTTCTCTCTCGCAGCAAGCAAAGAAATGCACAAAGTGTACCTTTAAACACAACAAACAAGCCACGTGCCTTCTTAATTATTGAGTAAAAATTTGGGACGTCCTCGTGCACCTGAGAGCAAGCGGCAAAGATTAACGATATTACCGTCACTAGATGGCGCCAGGGTATATTCTTTATATTCTACCGTGACGCCATCTAGTGGCTTTAATATCGTTAATTTATATAGCTTGTTCCAGGTACATGAGAAAGTACCAAATTTTTACTCAATAATTAAAGAGGCAAGTGGCTTGTTTGTAACAAGGTGTTTCTTTGTGCATTCCTTTGCTTGCTGGGGGCAAGCACTAGAGAAAAGTAGATAGCGCTAGATTAGCGCTAGATGTTCCAAACTTTCGTTTGGTGGCAACCTGCCTCAAGGAACAAGAAAATGAATCGGAGTAGTATAGATTGAAAGTAGAACAACACAGTTCGGTTTGGGTTGAGGCCAGCCCAGGCCAGCCCTCCGGGTGCACTTTGATTTCACACGTAGTAAGTGCTTGCCAGCAAACCCGCTCCCGCAGGGGAGCCCCATGTGTCAGCAATATTGTTGACAGAAGGATAAGAGCAATGAGTCAGCCTCACTTCATATTATTGTTCGACGTCAATTTCTCGACAGTCGACTACTCTTCGTGAGAGTTCTTGAGTTCGTGAGACTTTGAACCCAGCGTGTTTTCAGGTGTAGCTCGGCATTTAATTTCAAACTGACGTCGCTAAAATGTTTGATTATACTTAAAACAGAGACGAATTGAAAAAAGTTAAGATATATGCAAAGATCAATACATCATCTTCTCCAAGAAATATAGGTAGAACAAAGCGTGGGGAGAGCTATTGCTTATCAGTGCTCCAAGAGTCAAAACTTTTCCCTAAAGTACGGGCTCGCGCTCCGAGCCTTTCCACACTGAAACACGGTGTCGGAGTCGGCATCTCAAGTCCCGACTTTGAGCAGAACTTGAATGTCGGGGTCGGGCCCAGACCTGAGTCGGAGTCCAGTGTGAAAAGGTCAGGCTCGGGCCCGGGGTGGGCCCGGGGCTAGGCCGGACTTTTTTCTTAGTGTGGAAAGGGTATCAGTCTGCATTAAAGACTGGCATTGTGGCCCTTTCTCACAAGGCCAGTCTTTAATTCAGCCTGTTTGCTTCGTTTACCCTTTACCCTTCTGATTTATTCTTTATTTAATTGAAAGTCTGTTATTAAGGAAAATTCTGTTGTTTTTCCGATCATCTGACTTTCTGTAGGGGTTAAAATGCGATGAACAAACGTTATATTTATGTCGGATTATTTCAAAAATATCGTTAATACTGAAGCAATGATGTGTCACAAGGTCAAGAAAGACAAGAAAGTCAAGGTCAAGAAAAGCCATGAGAAAAAACGTTACAAAAGTCGTTACCACATGAGAAAAAAGAACTGTGGGGTGCGGGTACCTTATTGCCCTTCGGCGGTGGGGAAACGGTGCACTCACAATTTAAATTTATTTATTAACGGGATGGGTCACTAACCAAAATAAAACAATTACCTGTTATTACCTGTTGCAACTAGCTCACAGATTCCGCAGGAATCACCCAAAGGGGTCAGACTTGTCGATGGGTATTTTAATTACTTATTTCTCCGGACAATCGTGTCAAATGAATCAATACTCAAAAAGATTCTTAACTAATTTCTTAAAAATCAAAGTCCGTTACATACTGAGATACTGTAAAGTTACTCAGACCCTGTGAAGTTCAGCCAATCCCCCAAATAGCTCAAATATCAAATTAGCACTTATCCTAAAACTTCCAAAGACTCAAATAAATATGTATAATTTCGCTATTTCGCCCTTGTTCTTTCTGTGCGGGGGGGGGGGGGGGGGAACTATTCTTGCGCGCAATCTTGTCCGTGATGTGGTGACACCCTGGCGCGTGGGAGCTCGAGGAATTCAAGTTTCCGCTTTCTGTTGGCGGGACCAAAATCTCAAACTCGGAGTAAAGCACCAGGAAGAACAATGGCATAAATTTGGATAACAAAATTTCAAAGAAAAATTTCCAATACATGACATTAAGCTCTATATAGCAAATTCTAGAACTAGCATGATGAATCTTGAGGGTAATTAAATAATGAAGCTAATTATGGTTAATTGCTAGGGTTAATTTGGAACTAATTAAAATTGCTAAGTGCTAAATGCAATAAAGATTGTGTAAGCTGACTTAATGAACCTAGCTAATCTAATGATCTAAATAGAATAATCCATGGATAATAGCTATTTAGGGAACGTAGAAATACATATTGATCTTTGTTAAGAAATACACGCACACACGATTTATCGACAGGAAGTAGTGGACTGCAGCCTCTTGTGAAGGTAATCCACTTCAGTTTAAATAGTCTTAACATTGGTTTCGGTGTTGGAAGTCCAATTTGAATCCAACAATCTGTAATTTAACGACCTGAACTTCCATCAGATTCATGCCACAATGTCACAAGTTTATATATACATAATAGTAATAGTAGTAGAATAAGTTTCAACCACGTCACGGTGGTAGGAAAACGGAAGGGTGGTGAATCACTGTCACCGTAACCTAGATTGGGCAAGAGATTTTCATATGCCAGTGAACGACGGAACCCGTGGACTGGTTTACAGCAGGCTTACATGTTTAACCAGCATATATGTGGATTAAATGCTAAATGCGCTGCGAACAGGGTGGACACATCCGAGGTAAAGAGGGTCGTATCCGAGTTAAACTATTCCGCATTAGTTGATGGATCGAGCACGATTCGCTTCACTTCACTTCACTTCCATTGGCGACCCAAATGTGGGTCGAATTCCGAATTAGCAACATTCCGTCACCAAGTGACAATAGCGTTTCGTTTACTGTTTACTCAAATGCACCTCGAATAAACAAAGAAAGCACGCACTCATTTTCAAGGGAAGTTGATACGACTGCCAGCACCTATTATTTAAAAATTTAAAAAAGTTAAACGATTTATGGGCTGGTGGCGCCACGGTGTGAGTGTTTGGTCCAAGCACGAATCCGTTAATTAAACGACAATGGCGTGTTCTGGTGAGCGGTTGAGAAACTAACAACTGACCCCTTTTCGCCATGCTTTCTCTCTTGCGCCCCGAACGGGGTCTAGCAAACTAATCCGGATTCGACCCGCATTTCTTTTAATTCGGAATTCAATTCCGAATTAAAAGCCTGCGCTCCGAACGGGGTATCAGAGTAAAAGAATTTCAGGTGAGGGTTGCTAACAATAAACAAAACCCCTGAACCACGGGATACCCTCCAAACATGTAATTTTAATGACTAAAATTTTCAGTTCCTTCCCAGAACCTTCATCAGTAAAATACTCTGCTTTTGGCCAACCCAGTGTACGTTGACAGTATTTTTACCAGGACTAAGCAGAGTATTTTACTGATGAAGGTTCTGGGAAGGAACTGAACATTTTAGTCATTAAAATTACATGTTTGGAGGGTATCCCATGGTCCAGGGGTTTTGTTTTATTAGGGTATCAGAGCATTCCAAATATGGACCACCCGAACCGAGAAAAAATCTGGGCGAGTATTGTGAATAGAAACCTGCCTAACAAGTTTCCATTGGTGACCCTTAGTACAAATGTTTTAAACGGGACGGAAAGCCAATGGGCTCGAGATTGGTTTAATAAATACGGATGCAAACCTATTTACGTTGCCTTTGGACTTATATGTCAGACTGCCTCAGCGGGGAATCGAACCCAGGACCTTTGAAATCAAAGGCCAAGGTTCTACCGCTGAGCCATACTCAGTATGGCCGTGTCAGTATGGCTCAGCGGTAGAACCTTGGCCTTTGATTTCAAAGGTCCTGGGTTCGATTCCCCGCTGAGGCAGT
>JAHWFP010132987.1:8103-25508 GCA_023313725.1 Lithobius niger
TCCATTTTTCTGGAAATTTTCCCAAATTTTTCCAAAATATATTTTTCTTTCCGATTTGCAACACTACCCTTCACCCAATAAAATGTCCGAGCCCCACGACAAGCTTGCTGGCATTAGTTCTGCTGTCTAATCACCATATGACGCATCGTTACAGACCCCTCATCGTCACCCCATGAGTTTATTGAAGAGCAGTTCCTGGAACTGTGCAAATGACTGTGACTATGAACTTAAAGTGGCACTATCACCGATTGAAATGCGAACGAAAATACTGTGGCGCCATCTAGCGGCAATGATATTGTTAATCTTTATAGCTTGCTGACAGGTGCACGAAACGAACCAAATTTTCACTCAATAATTAAGGATGTAGTGGCTTGTTTGTTTCGTTAAAAGAAATGCTGTTATGCATTCCTGCGCTTGGTGCAAACAAGTGCTAGATGGTACAACATACCGATAGATGATGTCAGATTTCGTCACTTAAAAGCAATAGTACGACCAACTTAAATACCAAGGCTATTCACACCCTTGAACACCAAAACAACTGACCCATCCTTCCTTGGAAGCAAGGTACACCAGCCTACGGTTCCCTGTCGAAGCCCTTCGGGACCTCCTTTGGACTTCACTTCGCCAACTCCGAAGCATCACTATTTCCCTCACTAACCTAGCATAGCTGAGGGAGAAAACCATGCTGAATACCTCTAGAACTGGTTTTGGCAACTGAGTCTGATTCCCACATACTTTTATTTTACTTTATTTATTGTGTTCATTTAATTCAAATCTAAGGATCCATACAAAAAGTTTTGAAACTTTACAGGGGGGAGGAGTAGGATTGTGGAGTAGAAAAACCTAAAAACCTATGCAAACATTGCTGCAGGACACCAAGGAATTAGCACTGCAGGACACACATGTTTTACACACACGGTGCAGGTCATCTGTTAGTTCTGGCCAGCATTACAGCACTGAATAATCAACCATCTTTTCAGATTACGCAATGCCGAACAGCAGCAACTGATGATGATGCTGTGCATGAGGGGGTTGTTTGAAGCATACGATCTACAGAGGAAGGAGTAGGTAAGCATCTTTTGCAATTACCCAAAGGACGGCGCCCTTAGGGAAGCAAAGAGCTCACTTGCACTGCACCAAGTCGGAAGGCCAAGCATGAATCTAAGGTCGTTGTTGTAGCAGACCCATAAACTGTTTAAGCTGCGCTGGGAGAAGTCGGACCACAGACAGCATTGCTTTGGGTCACTCAATAAGGTTATGGCAATCCTTATAAGCCACGGCCACCACCATTTGGCCACACATTCGGAACCAGTGGCAAATGGTGTTAGCACACACACAAATTTTGTTTTTCATTGGCAATGACTTCATCATCCCGTAAGGAGGGGGCAAGCACAACGCTCAGGTACTTGACTCTGCCAATATACAACAGCTGTC
Organism: Lithobius niger; assembly: GCA_023313725.1. Lineage (NCBI taxonomy): Eukaryota > Metazoa > Arthropoda > Chilopoda > Lithobiomorpha > Lithobiidae > Lithobius > Lithobius niger. The sequence goes on from JAHWFP010132987.1 coordinate 9,538, forward strand.
TGCCACCCAGGAAGACTGTTGAAGGTAAAAGTGTACCGGAATCCACAAGACGGGAAGTACACATACACACAGACTTGGTTGGATTGAAATTAAACAGACCACCAGTAGTCAAGGTGGGGCTGTAATCCCTTGGCAGATGGGGTGATGAAAGCCAGATCGTCAGCGTAGCTCAGATGGTTGGTTGATTTTGAGAGTGCTCATCCAACAACTTGCCTCTTGTTGCTGGAGAGCTTCAAGGTGCACATCAAAATAAATGTTAAAAAGCAGGGAAGAGCGGACACCTCCCTGTCGGATTCTATTGGAGACAGAGAAAGGAGAGTGGAGTTTCACCACCTAGACAGCATACTGTGGGAGCCAAACCACTGCCACAACATGCCAATGGACCATTGTGGGACTCACTGCTGCTTAAGGAGGTGGCATAACATGCATTGTTTCACACAGTCATAGGCCTTCGAAAAGTCCAGGAAGGCAACAAACACATGGCTACCACAGGATCGGCAATGACGGATCACTTCCTTCAAAAGAAAGCATAAGTAGACGTTCCCAGTGTCAGTTTGAAAGCAAACTTGTTGTTCTGGCTGAGAAGCAAATCAGCAAACATCAATGAGAGGAGGGATTCCAGTTTCTTGGACAGGGTGGTAGCAAGAGCAATGGGCCTGCGGTTACTGCTGAAGAGAGGTTTCCACCTTTATGCTTCACAACAGGTATGATAACTGTTTCAGATATTTTGGTGGAGACCCATTGATGAGTGGCATTGGAATTATGCATTCAGGCTAGGATGATGTCCTCTTTACCAGCGGCACACTTTACGTGCTCATTAAGCAGGCTATCCATCCGGGGGCAGTACCAACAACAAGCTTCATGCACAAGGCAGACAAGCACCGGGGCAAAGTGTGGGGGTTCGCTGTTTGATTCACAAATGTACTCAAGAACTTCCCTGCAGTGATGTTCTTTAAAGATGTGATGTTCTATTTAGGACGAAACATTGTTGAAGAGGGTTTCATAGGAATCAGCCCACATATTCGATGTGGCATTCTCATCCTTCCGGCATGCCATGCACTCAGCTCTAGCAATTCAGGAGGTGCTGCATTTTCTGACCTCCTGCCAGAAGGCATTAGGCCCTTGTTGTACCCATCTGGCTGCCAGACCATCCGCCCACAAATTGTTTTCTTGGCTTCAACACCATTGAAGTTGTTAACAAAAAGACTGCCTGGTCAATCACATTTTGGTCCAATGCGTTCCCTGACGTGGGCTTCCAACCCTTCTCCATTCCAAACATGCCGGCCTTGCATCGGCATGAGCTTGTCGCACGTGCTGGTTCCATCCAGAGACTGGCTTATAGGCTTCGCTCTGTTTATTGGCCAGCTGATTGCTTGATGAGAGAAAGTACTTACCAAATCGTAGCAGTGTCATTATGCAAGCGGTGAGAGAATTCAGTGCATTGAAGGCCCACACAACGAACTGCCTCGGGGATGAGGCTGTAATCAAGAGAAAGCCCAGAGTGTAACATGTAGATGTTTCTTGTCAGTTTGTCGGACCAATTAACCCTCGAAGGCTGTCAGCCAAACTGTTTCTTAACCTGACTAGTATTGTTCTCCAAACTGGCAACACAAATGAACATTTGAAGGGAAAATTGGTCCGACCAGGGATTCTCATAGTCGATTACCATAGAGGTAATTTTTGGTTGAGCCGCAGCAGAACTGAGGCAGTGATCAGGCCATGATGTGACGTTCAGGTTCATGTCACTCAGGTATGTGAAATGGTCATCACCCGGCAGGAAAAGGTCGCTGAATACAAGCCCTATGTCTAAGGCAAAGTTAGAGATTTCTTGGAATCAGTGGCTGTAAACATCAGCATTCCAATCCCCAATCACATAAACAAATAGAGAGGGATCATCTTCAATCGCAGCATTAATTCACCCAACAAAATCAAGAAACGATTATTCATTTTCAGGGGACTTCTAAGGAGGCATAAATTCATGACGGAAATGTGTCCTTCTGCCGTAGCAACAGGAATACGGGGATTTTAAAGTTCCATATGCACATCAGACTTATGACCATAGGCACTTCAGACCTTCAACATGGGTGGGAGGGGGACACCATTGGAGGGAGGAGGAAAGCAAATGAACCATGGAATCCTAAAAGAGCATATGTATGAATGATTAATTTTTCCTAATTTTATCTACCAAAAGGGTATCCAAAAAAGACATCCCATCTATGGGTGCCCTTGTTTTTCCAACCTTTTCCCCCCTCCACCTCGAGCACTCTACCATCACGAACCCTTCCAAGTCAAGCTCTAAGCTTGAGTACAACGGAGCTTTAGCTTTTGACGTGCTCCCAGCCGTAGCCATGGTGCCAGAAGGAGAGAGGGACAATTTTGCTAGGTAAATCCCATCGGAAATTCCTAGGTTCTTTTACATGCCACAATCAACATGAGCACGAGACATCACAGGGCCCTTCTCGACCCGAAAATGCCAGGGATGGCTGAGGCCGAACTCGAACCTGGGACCTCTGGCACATGAGACGTTCATGCTAACCATCATGCTACCCTACAGTGCAACGAAGCTATGGCCATCTTTCTCCCAGTACACACATAAATTTGGTATACACTGTATTACCAGTTTTTGTAACTTATTCTCGGACCATACTAATATCTATCGTGGGATTTTGAATAGGGCCGACCAAGTTACTTTAAATATGACCTCGACAACATTCTGATTTGGACCAGGAGGAATGGCCTAAGTTCAACGTCAGTGTGTCGTCCTTCATCTGGGCAATGGTAATCATAGCTTTAATTATGTGCTTGATGGCCAGCCCCTGAATGTGGTCAATTCTACTAAGTGCTTGGGTGTTATCTTCTCCAATGACCTCAAGGTTGGTGGCCAGTGTGGTACCGCAGCTAAGCCTGCTAATTTTCATGCTGGGCAGAATCAAGTGTCGTTTCAGGTATTTTACCAAATACTCTTTGAAGACCCTTATTACCGCCCTCATTTGCCCCCACTTGGAGTATTGTGTCCAGGCCTGGTCTCCTTACTTTGTGAAAGAAATTAAAACCCTTGAGGCAGCCCAACACCGTGCTGCTCGTCTTATTCCTTCCCTAAGTCACCTTCCATATAAGGTGAGGCTCCTGAACTTGGACTTTGTTCCTTGTCCCGTCGTAGAGCCAGAGGTGACTTACTCGAGGCCTTCAAGTCCACAGTGCTTCGCATCTCCGACAAGCAGAGAGTTTTTGGCACTAGAGGAAATCGATTCAAGTTGCATGTTGACCATGCTAGCCTGCAGGTGAGAAAAAACTACTAGATAAACCGTGTTGTTGGCGAATGGAATGCGCTCCCCGACTCTCTCATGGCCTTCACTTCCGTGAACGCGTGGAAATCAAAATTTGACAAGTTGTAGTAAATAGTAAAATATTTGACCAAAAATAAATTAGTCGGGAGAAGGAAGGGGTCAAGACCCATCCTTGAATTTAAGAATAAAACAAAGGTCAGGAGAAGATGGCCGGTGGGAGGGAGGGGGGGGGATTTCATATAGAAAGGTGGGCATGTTCAGGCATTTTTAGAAAGTTGGTAAGTGCAAACAAGACAAGGTTTTGTCGAAAGGTGCCCACGTTCTTGTTAGCAACTATAGTATTTTTCAAGAAAGAACAGTTTGCCTTATATGGTCATTACGCGGCGATTGATTAGGCCTGGAACAAAACGTCATCGGCCATGCCATAATCAATTTAAGCGCCAAACAGTTAGTCCAAAATGGCGTCAATTTCGGATCGCGTAAGCGTAAGCAAAACGGGAGAAACTTTACATAGCCAAGCAAGGGGAAAAGTGGGGAACGTCTTTCATTACTTCAAGAGCTATGGAAAAGCTGCTAATGTTTGTGATCTTCTAGAATGAACTGTATCGGCAACGAACGTCTCCATTTTTACTACAGTGAGAAGATTGTCAACGGCGGAAAAGCTGCGTTAGTAGCTGACGAAATGGCAGCAATAGCCGGCCGGCCAACGTTCTAAACGCCGAGTAAGAAGCGACCGCTCCCTCGCCTGTCATTATGTCTGGACTCAGTAAGAAAAGTCGGACAAACAAGCTTAAGGGAGTGACTTCGGGTGGACAGAGCCGGACTGGCATTGAAGAATGGCACATCGATGCCCACGTGGCCATTTATAGTCCTGGATGTTAGAATCAGATCGAACTTCATCCTGCGAAGTTCTAGAGAGCCGAGCCCCAAAAGAGATAATCATTTGGCATATGACATTTTCTCAAGGCCTCTGAGGCTCTTGGTAAAGCGACGCTGAACACACTCAACCATATCAATGTCCTTTAGTAGGGAAGAAGACCAGACCGGGGTCGCATACTCGAGAAGAGGTCGACGAACACCTTTAAGGCCCACAGCTTAATGTCCCATGAACAACCAAAGCCGAGCTTGTATGGTTGGATGAGCAGAGATAATTCACTGCTTGGCAGAAAATGTTTTGTCATAGGCTGCCTTCCAGCTTTTAACAAATCTGGCTTCAACCACATTATGAGGTAGCCAATTCCAGTGGTCAATTACATGACATGAAAAGAAATGCTTCCCGACTTTGGTTTCGCGTGTGTGCGTTGTAACTTGAGGTGGTGACCACGAGTGCCAAAAGAGGGGGCCAAGGTGAAGTACCGTTTAATCTTGGTGCGATCACTCCCACTCAGAATTTTGTAGGTATGAAGTAGGTCACCTCTAATGCGGTGGTCGTAAAGGCTCATAACGCCAAGCTCCTTAAGCCTAGCGTCGCATGGAAATACACTCAGTTGTGGTACAAGCTTGGTAGCACGCCTCTGAACGCGCTCAAGGAGCTGCTGGTCTTTAATAAGTTGAGGGCTCCATACCTGGATGCAGTATTCAAAGTGTGGCCTGATGTATGATGTGTTGTAATGGAGGTGGTGCCGAAGAAGGAAAAATGCTTCTTGAATTTTCCTGTTTCCGGAAATGAGACAACGATTTACGATGGCCCGAGCGATGGCCAGACGATGGTATGCATAGGATGTCACCTTGGTACAGTGGAATGAAGATTTAAGGTTGGTAGTAAACCAAACACCAAGATCACGTGGAAGTGCAAGGGAGGGGCTAACCATTAATCGAGCACCCAATCATCAATGCCTAGCATTTGGCATCAGATAGTGGCAATTTCCAAGCCAACGCCCAATCATGGATACGATCAGCAATGGCCTGGACATCAACGTTATGTTGTGTACATGTTGAGTGTTGAGATAACAGATGTCGCTCACTCCATCTCTCAGTACCTTCCTAAACGACCGAACAGAGCGAACAGAACGCACCAGTTTTAGAGACAGTTTGGCTCCAAACTTGACGTCGCGAGTGTGCAATGCTGTTGCGTCAGCCATTTAATACCTTCCGAAACTGCAATCACAGCTCAGCAAAATCAACAAGCTCAACAGAGCACTCATTACGTCATACCAGGAGCCTATAGAAAACAACTATAGGCTCCTGGTCATACCTTTGACGTGACCAGACATGGCTAATTGATTGTACTAGGCTAGGCTAATGGATGTGACCAGGCGCGAGCAATGCCAAATTGCAAACCATCTCGGGGAAGGTGGTTGTGGGTGATTGCCAGTGGTGGAGCTTTTAAGCCTGCGCGATTGCCGGAAACAGACTAATCGCTGACTATGGTTGACGTAAGCAAGCCAAATCAACACGGCTATAATAGGAAATGAACTGAAGTGTCACCAACAGTGTTGCGTTTGGTTCGTTCTATTCGGTGCTTTAGGAAGGCACCGTCTGTGTACTGCCAACGTACCGCAGAGGCGTTTTGAAACTGGGGCTGTTGGACTTGTTGATGAGGCGCAGTGGCCGTACCAAGCTCAAACTACATCCGGTTGTGGTCATGTTAGGATTAGACTGTTTTGGGGGTAGCAAAGAAGAAGTGTGATTTTAAATCTACCGTTGGCAGTTCATTAATGCCGCTGCCCACTGAAAAAGTAGCGGAATTACGGCAGATTATTCAGTCGCATCTGTCTAAGGTTGGTTGAGTGGTGTTGCAATTCCAAAACAAAGCTTATGGCTACGTTACGGCGGGAAACTTAAAAGCGCCTTCCGACAGAGTATGTTTACCCGAGTTTTTAAAGAAAGGGTCATTGTAGGTACTTTGATTGTAGCATAGCCTAATCTATATAGATAAAAGATGAGCAAATGATTAAAGTACTACTGATATTGCCAGCTAGCCACCCCGGCTCAACAGGGACAGAGGCAGTAGTATAGCTCTCCCCATTATTGGTAGACTACCCTTTTTGTTCTACCCAAATTTCGGTTCCTGTCGGCGATTAGAGAATCCGAAGGGGCCACTTCCACATCGGCTCCAAGCTCGTCCATCATCGATCTGTATACGTGGACGGTTGTACTACCTCCATTGGTGCAAAGGGTAAATCAAGGTCGCTGTTCACGAAAATGATATAATTTTGTCCCAAAAATTTTACGAGCTGTGCTCGTGCTGTCGCGCTCGCTGCGGCTAGACATAGCATCAAAAACGCAACCAAAAAATTGTTCACCTAAACTTAACGCGCCAGAATCTAGATAGGCCAGCAAGCATGTTCGGAGTTTCTGCGGAAGTAGGCCAGAGAAACTTACTGGTTATTGGGAAAAGTCGTATTTATCGATTGTAAAGTTTTAAAGGGACTCCCGGCCTGCTTTATAACATTCCGCCTGCCTTATAACAGCTACGTGCTGATCGCGTATATACGAACACCAAGGTCATCTGAGATAGTAGCTGCTTTCCTTGCAGCGAAGAACGTAGCTAATGTCTCATTCGGCATTGTGCCTAATAGACAAACCAGCATGAACTCATTAATCATGTCGCCACAAACCGGAATGATTCTTGTATTTTAACAGCACAATTTATAATTTTCTTGGCTAGTGGCTTATAATTTTGCTTCAGTGGAATAATTAATTTTAATTTTTACCGTATTATTCTTTTAGATTTTTGATCTCATGGTAATTATTACCAAATTAGTACATGCACACACACACACATGAAACGTCATGGTTATTGTAAGCGCGCAAAGCATCATATAAGTGCGGGGCGCACTTAACTATAGTTTACAATTTTTTCAACAGAAAATCTCTTAGACACCACATTTAAAAACGGATTTTTACCAAGGGATTGACTAACGGTAAGGAAATAGACCTTTGGGGCCATATTTGATGTGGAGGATCTAGAAAAATGGCGCTTGGAGGAATATCCTTTTAAGTGAGTTGCCATTCCTTGCATAATAAATTATGTCATGATTTAGATCCAAATGTACGCTGATATTTAAAAAATGACAAACTTAACTGCCTCTTGCAAATTTTCGACAAACCATGTACTGTCTTGGTGTTGATACAGTATGCGTGTCTTCTTCTGGTATTATATTCTTGGTTTTGTATGTATATTTCTTCTACATTGTCTTGTTTATGATTTGAATACAGCATTTGACGTAGCCTTCTGTATTTACGAGGCGTGGGTATTGTACTCCACTTCCACTGTAGTTGGTCAGTAAGTTCTTGTTGTACTACATTCGGGATTGTGGTGTTAGACAGGGGTTTCGGGTTCATAAGGGGCGTTGTGGAGTTAGTAAAATGTTGGATTGCTATTGGCTCAAAAGCTCTTGGGTACCTGTAGTTGGTAGAATTTCACACCACCTCGAGATTGGTTGATGTGTCTCCATGTGTTGGTATGCGATCCTATTTTTAGTAAACCATTTTTTGTATCAGAAATGTGGTGTTGGACGCGTGTTGCGACTGGCGGGTAATCAAAACAAAATAATCAGCCTGTGCCGACTGGCAAAAAATGCTAATATTGATCTGTATCGTAAATAGCCTATCAAACGCCCATGGACTGTTAAAATTAATCCGATAAAAAAAAAAAGAGGTTGGCTGTAACAAAGTTATAATGCCGATCTTATTTCTATCCGGGAGGGGTGTTACTGTTTAGGCCCTCTCAACCAGAAAAAAAATTTTGGCATTTAGGCTATGATTATTTACGTACGTGATCTGGCTTCTATCTAACATTAACCCAGTGCCTTTATTCTCATTTGTTCAGGAATTTAGTTTATTAGTTTGCTTTATTAATTTTGGTGCAGAACAACCACGATTTAAGGAGATTACCATTGATTTCCTTGCATGTGTAAAGCCTTTAGTCAATTTCTATGAGAAAAATTATGAACTAAAATGCTCTAAGGTAATCGTGAAATAACCTAGTTACAACCCTCCCCCCTCCCCCCTTCAGCCCTCCTGGCTGTAACTTTGCTGCGCTGTGATTTACAGTACTTAAAAGAGGCTACAAATTATTGTTTAAATTTTTAAAATCCCAGAAACTAAATTTTAGCTCATAGTTTGATTTGACAAACTGATATCATCTCTTATTACTATTTGTGTTTTCTGGCAAGTTACAGAATGAAGTTCAGGGTAAAGTGCAATCAACTTTGGTAGAGGCCATGAAGGATGTGAGCTTAGAGGATGATGGCAAGGTAGTTGTCGGCCATTTGCAGTCTCTTTTACGAGATAATGGCATCATTGCATCTGTCCTGGAAGAACTTCAGCATCAATGGAAAAGTCAAAAGAAGAGACCACTTGTTCAGTTCAGTAACAGTCGCCAAGAGAAGGGAAATATTATAGGTATAGGTAACCAAACATACTGCTTCTATTTTTGATTTGCAATCCCATGTCAGCCTAGCTGCAATATCTCATGTAGCTGAATTACATTGGAATTTTAAGCCAGTTATTTATGTGTTTGCAACATATATTGGGGAGGACATCTTGCATGGGGAAGGGTAAAACACTACGTATATCGAAATACAACCCCAGTATGACTGATTGCTGAAAGTAATCGGGTCGTTATGACAATAGCAAAGAAGGGATAGTAAAGCTCTCTAATTGGGCTCATTGCCAAACTGGATTCTCTTGCTTACCGGTGCTCTTTTAAGGTAAGATTCGGCCTTTCTGCTGTTTTATATTCTCTTTGCTTTTCTTCTAGTTGGAGCCAACAATTCTTTTTTCTTTATCACTCCTCACGTTCACGGCTTTCTTGATCATTGAGTTAAGGCACCCTCCGGTTACCCTAGCCGGATAAATCTCCTTTTTCCCTCGTACAAGAACTGGCAGGCCACTTTCAAATAGCTTATTAACCATTCTGTTGAATTCATTCTGAGCCATGGCCTTAAGCTGCGAGACTGGGTGCCCCTAAGTGAATGAAATGCTCCTCCCAGTAGTTGTTGGCTTGCTGTAGGGGTGATACCTGACTTCTCCAGACTCATTAGTCATTACGAGACAACATTACGTCCAGAAATGGGAGTTCGCCATTCAACTCTTTGAACGTAAAGGTTAATTCATTCTTCCAGCTGTTCAGCAGAAAGCACATTGGTTTCTGCATTATTTTTCAAGATGGTCATAGCATTGTCTACGAACCTCTTCCAGATTTTGATGGGTGGGAAGGACTGTAAAACGAAATGGTCCAGATGTTGCATAACCACTTAATAAATTATCGGCGAACTGGAATACCCCCATGGGGGCTCCGCTCGTATGCCAATACGTTTTTGTCCTCATATTCAACATAGATTGATGCCAACAATGCACTCAAAAGCGCTTTGTTTTTCATATAAACTTCATCGGGGATCTCGTGTTTCTTTAGCATTTACAAGATCGGATGGTAGGATAAACTGGGGAAAAGTTTGACCACATCAAATAACGCGAAAACTTCGTCGCCGTCAATTCGCATGTTCTTTAGCTCGTCAACAAGTCAAACCTCTGGAGAAGGCTTACATGGTGAACACACATACTTCTTCAGTCTCTCATTCACTACCCAATCAAGCCTTTTCCCCGGTCCTTCCTCAGTCGCAGGGGTCTCACCTCCTTGTGCATTTTTCCTTGCATGAAACCGTGAGCATGAGGAGTATTATAGAAAAAGAAATTGTTGGCTCCAATGAGAAGAAGAAAACGATGAGACGATTAAGGAGCAGGACCTAGCTGTAGGAAGTTAGCGATGAGGGAACGCAGATGACCGAGGAGAAGGTGTATTTTTAACGAGGATAATTACACCATGTGGTGACTGTGCTGTCTATATCGGAGAAACAAGGAAAGTTGTTAAAACCAGAGTTAAGCAGCATTTGGAGGATACCAGGAATAACTTTGAAACAAACGGCATTACAGTACACCACATGGAGGCCCAGCACAATATAAACTGGGAAGGAACAAGAACCCTCCTGGTATCAAATTCCACAAACATGTGCATCTAAGAGGACTTGAATCATTTGGTAGTCAGCACCACGTCCGAGAGAAGGCCGTGTTGAAGAATATCCGGGGACCATCCAATCTTGAATACAATTCCTGCTAAAAGGAGAATTTTGTGAGAGCTTGAGTCGCAAGTGGCAAGCTAATACAGGAGGCAACATGAAACCACCAAAATTGATTTGCATTGTAGTGGTGAGAACGAAGTCGGAAGGGGTGGAAGCATGATGAAGACAGTTGACTAATTGTAACATCCCCAGTATAGTGTGGTGCAGTGGCAACCCGGACCACTGCGCTGTGACTAAGGTTGGCGCTAATGGCCAAGTTGTCGACGCGCCATTAAGCCTCATTCCCCCCCCCAGTATAGTGACTGTCTAAAATTCGTGAAGATTGTCTGTTATCTTCCTTGAACTTTGAAAATTGTGCATGTTGAGTAAGTTAATTTATAATGTTAAAAAGCTTTCAATCAAAGTAAACCTTACGATGTGATTAGAAGTCCAAATTATATATTTTGTTATGCCGCTCCTACATGGATTACTTAGTAACCATGAAGCGATGGAAAAGGAGTAACGTGGGACTTGCAGTGAAGTGGTTCCCAAGAATGAAAAAAAGGAACCAAACTCCAGCAGTATATTGCTTATTGGAGCACATGGCGCATACTGGCAATTGCTGTAATGGTATTCACAGCCATGGAAGACACAGTGGAAAATTTCAATGATGCGTGTGCATGCATTTCAATTGCGATTGCGTTATGGGGGGTGGGCGTTAACAACAAGTATTATCTATTTTCTAAACTAACTTCTAACCAGGGAAGGAGTTTTCTATCATGGAAAAGTCGGCGATAATGTAGTCATTTGCGTACGTGATCTGGATTCAATCTAGCATTAACCCAATGTCTTTGTTCTCATTTATTCATAAATTTAGGTTATTGTGTACTCTCTCCTTAAAAATTTAACGTAATTCGCAGCTAAAACTAATTTCTAACCATACAAACTTTCGGTAACATGAGCAGATCAGGATTGTAAACAAGATTAGGACTATGCGATCGATCATTGACGTGTGTGAATTGAATTCAGTCTAGCAAAAACACAGTGCCTTTATTCTCATTTACAGTGTTCACAAATTTAATTTAATTAACTTGTTCTCCTTCCAATGTTTAACATGTAATTCAAAGTTAAAACTAATTTATAATCACCACCAACCTTCAAAAAAACAACGTGATTCACGACCATGAAGCAATTGGAAGGTCGGCAAACGCCATTTACAGTGGTTTAGGTTAGACCTCATGAAGTAATGGAACGGAATACACGTTAACACCAAACGTTTGGTGGTAACGTGTATTCCTTTCCTTTATTTCATGATGACCATGAAGCCCATTTTGTATTGATGCAAATTTCCAGAAAAGTGATCTGGCTGATGCCAGAGATCCGAAATAACCCCGTAAAAAACTTATTTGCTTCTTTTTATAAGGACATGTCGGATCTCAGGCGTCAGTCGGATCACATTTTTGGCTGGCCAGAAAATTCCCGGTTGTGAATGGCGTTGTCATTTTGAAGGTTGGTGATGATTATAAATTAGTTTTAACTTAGAATTATGTTAGATATTGGAAGGAGGACATCTAATAAACTAAATTTCTGAATAAATGCGAATAAAGGCATTGTGTTTTTGCTAGCCTTGATCCAGATCACGCACGTCAATAATCGATCGCTAGGCCTAATATTAACGTCTTTTTCGTGATTACAAACGCTCCCATGAATCGTGTTGGATTAAAGTTGATTTTGTTAAATGTATGAATCTTTTACTTACTTAATTTTGTCACAGAAAATTCAAGATTTAAGTTGATGAAACGTTGATTTTGTTAAAATGTAATAAGATCAGGGGTCGTAGTGTTCCTACTTTTTCCTTATTTCCTACTTTTATTTTCTAATTCCTTATTTTCCTACTTTTTTCCTGTTTTCAGATGTACAGTTCCCTACTTTTTTCAGCCATGCGTATTTTGTGTGTAAATTTAAGTGTAAATTAATAAAATAATGTATAATATTTGAGTTCTAGTATAGTAAAGTAAGGCACGAACTTCATTGAGCGTACTTGGTCCCTGTCTTGTTTTCAACGTAACGAGGTGTTCTGCGCTTACGCGTTAAAAAGCAGCAATTCCGGTTTCGTTTTCACAAGTCCACCGTCAACGTCCAAGCATAAATTGTTGGATAAGTACTTAGCCTACTATTATGTTTCCACTGTTTAAATTTAGTACTAGCTGTTTGTAATTTCGTTTCTCGATACAATGAATGAGTATTAAAAACCCTAACAGTGGAGAGATATGGTAAGGGGTAAATTAACCCCAGGGAAAGCGAAACCCGAGGTGGTCGAACCCTGGAGGTTTGACCCCAGGGATTTTGAAAAGTTAAAAGTGGTGAGATATGCTCTTGTGCAAGTAGAGGGGAAGGAACCCCTGGGGTTTCGGTTAAAACACCCTCGGATGCATAACTCACTACATCATTTTCCCCTGAGATTTTAGAGGGTGAAATATTTCCCTAGAGGTTTCTACTCTATACTTCCCCAGGGGTTCAGCACAAAATCTCCGGGGTTCGACCACCTCGACTTTTCCCTGCCCTCTTGTTTTTCCCCTGACCATAGCTCACCTTTTTGCAACCCCAGGGTTTTTTCACCCAGGGGAAACGAAAAACCTGGACCATATATCTCCACAGTCGGTGGAGAGATATGGTAAGGGGTAAATTAACCCCAGGGAAAGCGAAACCCGAGGTGGTCGAACCCTGGGGGTTTTGAAGAAAACCCTGGGGATTTTGAAAAGTCAAAAGTGGTGAGATATGCTCTTGTGCAAGTCGAGGGGGAGGAACCCCTGGGGTTTTGGGTAAAACACCCTCGGATGTCAATCAAACTACCCAAAATTAACTCTAGAGTAAACTAAAGTGGAAGTTCATGTGATATTCTACGTCAAAACAAAGCTTATCAAGCACTGGAATAGCGTTGATTACGTAATCCTTCGCGCTAATTTTTGTGTGGTAAAGGCAGCAATAAAAATTCTTGTTGTTGTCCTTCCTCTTAGCACATTTTTCTATTAAGCCCCGCGTCATTTTTACTGAGCAGCGTTGTATCGGGTTAAGCTGGGTCATTCAAGTTAGGTTACGACTGGGTCGGCCAGTCAAGGGGTCTGAGTATCTGAAGTTTGTTTTTGTCCTAATTGTTGCATTTGTTTGAAGCATGACAGTAAAGTAATGGATTCACAACATAGAAACCAGTACCGTAATTACAGGTTTACTTTTATTTATTTATTTTATGAAAACCAGTGACACTAATTCAAAAAAGTTGAATCGTAAAGAGCAAAATGTAATGCTATACTTCTAAAATAAGTAAACCCATAAAAAAAACCTACGGTGTCGTAGTAACATAACTTTTTAAGTAACACAAATTTTACGTGACGCCTCTTTCTGAGGTTCGGCTCCAACATCACTTTATACTTACATCGTTCCTTTTATTGTTTCACTAATTTAAAGGTATAAAAGCAACGCTTATGCTGAACATCAGGAACCAGGCTTCACTTAAAACCTGTGTTAATACCACAGCTTACTTAGTTTTTTCTTGTGGCACTGATTTTAAGGATTTTATATGAAATGTTAGATCCTGCTGTCTATGCGTTAACTCTTAAAATTTTTGTGTCTAAAGCTACCCGTTTGGCGTAAGTTGTGTAAGATACCATTACACTGGCATCAATCGATGTAAAATGGAATATGATAGAAGGTGATAAATCTGTTTTTCTGTAGCCTAGTAATGAAAGATTACAAGGTAATTATTCAGAACAAAAGAAATAAGTCAAGTCGACTTAATTTACGTCGACTTGAACTCATGTCGCTTTAGGACAAAGGTGGATACAGGAACATTAAAGTTGGGGTGAGTTAGAACGATAATGGGTATATGGTAGTTTCTGCGAAGGTGATATAGCATCAACTAAAACCCATCCTGTTACCTAGGTACCAATCGGCTAGCTGGGCTTTCATCTTCCGGCACACGTTCTTTTCAACCAATAATAGCAAAGCTATCCTAAGAGCGGCATTGAAAATCGGTCTTAGGTGGTTACATGGAGGATCTTAAAGCGCTTCAACTCCTTATGTTGATGAGGTGGTTTGAGATAAAGCGACTTGAAAGTGGTTTTAGATAGTTATATGGACGTTCTTAAAGCTCTATATGAGCTGAATCGATGTAACTTAAGTCGTCTTGAGCTAAAGCGATTAACGAACGTCTGTATATCTCCGCCGACAATGTCAAGAAAACAAGATGGTCTGAAAAGGCATAACTGTTGCATATAACTCGATTGAAAATGTTTGAACATCATAGAAAAACATTTAAAACTTCAGTTTCGTAATTTTTCCTTCTTCAGCTATTGTTTTCTGGTAACCTATTAATCATAATAAACATTTTACCCTGGCCCTGTCTTGGGTAGAATTTCACCTCAACTTTTGAAGAATATTTACCTCGGGGTTATTTCCCTGAAGCATATCTCACCACATCATTTTCCCATGGGATATTTGGGAGGTGGAATACTTTCCCCTGGGGTTTCTACTCTATATACTTCCCCGGAAGTTCAGCACAGAATCCCCGGGGTTCGACCACCTCGACTTTTCCCTCCCCTTCTGTTTTTCCCCTGATCATAGCTCACCTTTTTGCAACCCCAGGGTTCTTTTACCCAGGGGAAACAAAAACCCCGGACCATATCTCTACACTCTAAGTGTTCTGTATTACGTCACCATGTGCGTTGAGCTTGCTGAGCCAGCTCCGATAGAATGGTTTCGTCACACATTTGGGTAGAGCGTCAACAACGAGAAATATTGGGAAAGTTAATGAGCTACAATAACGTGGAGCAGCTTTTCATGTACTGCTAATAAAATTAAAATGTAGCCCCTCACTACTGTTTGGTACATTATAGTGGACACTGCCGCTGCCCTTTTTTCCTTAAATCATCACGGGTCGAAATTTCTTATGTTGATCTTGGGTCCTACAACAAATATTTAATTCGTACTTTCATGAAATTGTGATCGATTTTAACATTCCAATACACCATTTTAACCAGTAGCGTGCACAGACCACCGAGAGGCAGGGGAAACGTTTGTAAAAGAGCACGCTGACGTAATGTTTCTGTTTTTTTTTTACCCTTTTTTAAGCTTGTCTCTCTTTTTTACCACTTTATGCCCCTTTCTGCCCCTTTCCTGGTCTTCTTCTTGCCGTCTATAGGCCCTTTCTCTGGTTGCATCACCAGCATTTATCGGGTCAAAAAAACAAAATACGACATATTTTTTTTTACAAAAAGAGTAAAAAGGGCAGGGGCAATGCCCCCCCCCCTCCCCCCCATGTGCACGCCAGTGATTTTAACCAGCTCGAAACGAGCTTTCCAATGGCTTAGGCCCCAAACTTCAAGACAATCTCAAACGACTTTGAAGTTAGGCTATTTAACAAAAACTAAACATCAAATGTGAGATAAGGATGAAAAAATAGCGTAGTAGCAATATATTCTGTTTTTTACTCCTGTTTACATCCTCCACTTCCCAACGGCTATACTGTTAAAATAGTAGAGAGAGGTGGAGTCTTGCTGAAGTTGCGTACGTTTTTTTTTTTTGAGAACAAGTTACAAATCTTTTAAAATGTTCAGAAAAAAGTGAAAAAATTCTTGACTCAAATACGACCATGTCAGACTTGTCTGGCGGTGGTTCCCTGCCC
>JAHWFP010132992.1:0-16324 GCA_023313725.1 Lithobius niger
CGGCTGCACGATCCAAAGACCTTGGAATAGTAGTAGTATAGGCACGACCCGCAAACGGGTCCACTACCGCAGAAGCTCCAAGCAAGATGGCCGACCTATCTAGATTCCGGCGCGTGAAGTTTTCCGGCTAAGTTTTTGGTTGCGTTTTCTGATGTTATGTAGTTAGCCGCAGCGAGCGAGGCTCGTAATTTGGAAAAAAACTGACATCATTTTCGTGAACGGCGACCTTGATTTACCTTTAACACCAATGGCTATAGTACAACTTCCACATATACAGATCGATGGTGGACGAGCTTGGAGCCGCTGTGGAAGTGGTTCCCCGCAAACCTCTATTCCTGTGAGGAGAAACCGCCCAAACCGCGGTCTATCTAGGACCAAAAGAGTATAGTCAACTGCGTTGGCCCAAGCAACGTCCCAGTGTTTTCTGGGACCAATGACCATGTGTTCGGGCTTCAGCCCTGTCAGATTTCTTTGGAGGAAACAGAAGATGAGATTCCTTTGCCCATGTGTTCAGCAAATACACGTGTCGCCTCGACATGCGGATCTAGATAAAAATAATTTCGAGAAAACGTGAGTAGAGTTTCACTACAACGTTTAGAACCCATACAGATCGATGGTGGACGAGCTTGGTGCCGATGCGGAAATGGCTCTTATGAGTGGCCAGAAAAAAAAACTCCGCGAGCGTCACTAGCAGCAATCCAACATGTAGTAACAAGAATGAGAATTTATTTCCCCCTGGGTGCTTGTTGTTTGTACCACAGGGAGCCGTCACAAAATACTCTTGGTGTGCCGGCCTTTTTTTTCTCAACTCACCTCTCTATATACATATACTCTCTACTCTCTAGTTAAGAAAAAAAAGGCCGGCACACCAAGAGTATTTTGTGACGGCTCCCTGTGGTTTGTACTAAGCCCTTGTGACGTCACTGCGTTGTTTTTCGAAGCTATAGGGGATGTGTCAGTAAAACGACAGCAGGGCGGCAGACAATTTATAGCTTTCCCGCAATTTTATGCCGCCCTTCCCGTCCCACCATGACAATAGACCAATACAGGAACCACTTCCACAGCGGCTCCGAGCGCGTCCACCATCGAACTGTATACGTTGGTTGTACTATCTCCGTTGGTGTAAAGGGTAAATTAAGGTCGCTGTTTCTCGAAAATAAGGTCAGTTTTTTCCAAATTTACCTAACCTAACCTAACCTAAACTAACCACATAACACCAGAAACCGCAATCAAAATCTTAAACCTTTCTAAACTTCACGCGCCGGAATCTAGATAGGCCGGCCATCTTGCTTGGAGCTTCTGCGGCAGTGGACCCCCAATACATACCATAACTCTTAAAACGAAGACTGAAGAGTGCGTAAAAAGCTTACGCTATTTTCGTCTAAAAATAATTTTTGCCTAAGGAAATTGAACTTGTGTAAACTTTTTTGCCTTTGACAGTCTCCCCCCCCCCCTGCTAGCTACTGCCCTTCACCTATCTATAAAACCAATAGGTCCTACAGCACGTAGAGCAGTGACACAACGTAGCATTATTGTATATAACTCTGTGCTGGAGCCTTAATGGGTTAGCTGCAAGGGGCACTGCAGAGAGAAATAAGGGCGTCAGCGTCATACTGAAGCCGATGCTGTGAAGAGTGATTTCCTAGACCTAAAACGCGCGATTTTTGTTGTTGGAGAAAACAACGTTATTTTAAGCCTAAGAAATCTGCTCTTTCGTTGTTTTTCCCTCCATTTTTATGTTGTGCACCTTGGTGGCAAATGCCACTGCTCTATTGTCAACGTGGGTTATCCCCAAAAATGTGTGGACCAGTCATTCCTCATTAGGCTGCGTGGATTTGCAACCCGGCACGAGCGCTGCAACATAGGAATTTTTCCTTTCTGAGATACATGTGCACATCGAAGAGCCAGGACGAAAGCGGCGAGGCTAACGCCTGATGTTTGGGCGACCCTTCCAGTATCAAGCAGTTGAAACTTAGTTTCAGTCGGGTCATAACTATTGATAGGGGCCAGAGAATGGTCTGTCCCACCTGTTCAATAGCTCTTGGGAACCTCACATTGGAAAACCACAATAAAATCAAAATTTTGTTATTTGAGCCTTGCCAGCTTTCGCCCTGGATCTTGAATGTGCACATGTATCTTTGAAAGAAAATATTTCTCGAAAAGAACGCATTTCCGGATATATGTTCATATGGAATTTTTTCAGCAGATTGTTTGTAGAACATGCCCCTTCATTTGTGACATACATTTCTGTTACACCCTGTAGATTATAAGCATCAGGAAACAATGAAGAAAACAATGCTTACCCTAAGAAGGAACGCCTCATCTCTCTGCCTTAAATAATTTTGTTTCGGATTTTCATTAAAAAAATTAGGCCATACCAGAAAGTCATTAGGTTGTGAGAGATAGTTAACGAAGCACGCAGTCAGCATTAAAGTGGCATTATCACCGATTGAAAGTATGCAGAATCTAGCAACGTCTAGTGATACCTAGTTGTATCTAGCACTTGCTTGCATCAGGCAGAGGAATGCACAACGCCATTTCTTTCAATGAAACAAACAAGCCACGACCTTAATTATTGATTGAAAATTCGGTACGTGCACCTGGGCGCAAGCTGTATAGGTTAACAATATCACTGCCGCTAGATGGAGATACAGTGTTTTCATACAATTTTCAATCAGTGATAGTGCCGCTTTAAGACTGGCTCGTGAGAATACACTAGAATGAGAAAGAAAGAAAAAACTGCCCCAACTGGGATGCGAACTCACCTCCATATATTAGCTCGGCACGACGGGACTATCACCATTTAACTACTGTGATGGACCCTGGCTTCAGGCTGCAGCTTATCTCAGAATTGGTTCAACCTTCCGAGTTGAACATGTAACGAGACCTAAGAAACATACTTGCTTCCTATTGACCACAGAATAATGCGAGCAATTCTGAATTCTTGAAGGATTGTTTTGAATAGTATTGCACATTAACTTTCCGACAACGTCATGTACTTAAGCCATGCTGAAATTATTTGTTATACCATAGAGAAGACATTTTTTCTTATCACGCTTATTAAACTGTGACGAAAATAGGCTAGAATATATTTTTTGCTCACATCCACATCATGAAGCATATGTTCCCACCCAGTTCCGTGCAAAGAACCAGAGGTCAGTGGAACCCCCATGTCTCGTAGTTGTCAGAGCTCTTGGCCTGTTGGGGAACCCCTGAGAGTGGGGTACGGTGCCCGACCTGTACCTTATATTTTTACCTAGAAACTACAAGAAACTCCGCACATGTGCCCTAGTCAGGGAAGAACACTCCTCGGATGCCTCATTTCCTTTGCCTTTCAAAAGACTGCAACACCCACAGCTCTGAATGATCCCCCAATAAAATTAGCACGTGGATTTGTGAAGTGATCATAAGTGCTGTGACACCAGCACTGATCATACCCCCCCCCCCTCAACTTCTGTGCTAACCCGCAAACAGTGAGCATTGGCATCATCCTTGGGTTTTGCCTGAGGGGTGCCCCTAAATTAAATCGTAGCACCTTATTGGTGGCACAACAAAAAATTGTCATCAGTCTCCATTGCGATATGTCTGTGGGACTGGTGGAGGTGCAACCATGAAAGACCATGTTATGGCTGGCAGTTTTGTAGGCAAGAAGCGATGCGGTCTATCTGCCGAGAAAGCATAATGAAGCTTTGCATCAGGTGGGTAGGTACCTTTGTAGTAACCAGGAGCTCCTGTAATGTTATGAAATTACGATTCACATCTGTGCAGCTAGTTTGGTTCGACCCAACTCCTATTGGACGAAGTCGGACAATAACTAGAGGGAATAATTTTTTCGATGAAAGTGAAAATAGATTTTTGAAGATAAATTTAGTTTATACGTACCCATCTAAAATACTTACATTCCACCATCCCCGCTCTCGCCGAACCGGATTGTTCGCCAAACAAAAATGTGGCACAGGTATTACTACCTGCTGCTATATGAGCAGGTACGCAACCTTGTGGGGAGCTAATGTGAATAAAATAAAGAAAGAAATCACAAGGTAAAGGGTAAATAAAGCAAGCAGTCTGCATCAAAGACTAGCCTTGTGAAGATACATGTTAATTTAAAGCTTAAGATTTGGGTGTAATGCATTAAATAACCAATTTAAGCCAATAACTAAAGGTAGGTATTTTAGGATAAGTAAAAACTAATTTCATCTTCAAAATTCCATTTTTTGTAGCCTACCCTGTAGTTAGGGCGTAAAAAAGGTTTTTTTAAACTTAACCCGTTGACTGGAAAAGAGATCCTGTTAAGGCTTCTGTTTGTCAGTGCCAGCTAGGATAGTGTGAGTGACCTATCGGGCTCATTCAGTAGCTGTGTTACGAATACGTAAAAATATGCAAAGAGATACTTTGAATTGTGAACAAAATGTAAGTACCGGGATAAGTTAATAACAGAAAGAGTATGTAAGTTCCACCGTACTACTAAGTCGGGCTTGTCTTCAGTGGTACAGGAATCTTGTTAATAGAGGTCGCCGCCGTTCCTGAGGTTAAAGGAACGCTACTTATGTATGCGCTACGGCGTCAATGCTAACTTTAGGTATTCTTCTTTTAAACAGCAGGTGTCTAAAATGTCACTGTCAGTGTAATAATAAAAACTCAACAAACTGACGATCAGTCGTTCGTAAGTTACCCGAGCGAGCGATGCGTTCATGGCATGTGCCTGCTTCACGTGAAATGTTAGTTTCGTGCAAAAAAAAGAATAAGTCTAATGACAAAAAGGGAGCTTCGTGAGGATAGCCTAAGTACTGTACTAGGAGACAAGCAAAGCACCACATTGGTTTGGTTTGTAGAGTTGTAGAAATTGCTATTGTTAATGATGGTGTTAGGTTCCCTCCCCCCCCCCCTACACTCACACCAAAGTAGAAACGGGGAGTAGAAACGGGGAGGCGTCCTCAAGACAGTGGCCAATGCAAATGTAAACAGTGTAAACATATTTGTATTACCTGATGTTACATAAATTAAAATGTTGGTGTTTAAGGCTTTTTTTTTTATTATTGTTTGTTAATAGCGGCAACTTGTGTTTACAGTGATTTAAAAACAACATTCGATCACGAAAACTACCACGATGAACACGCACTGTTCAACTTAATTTTCGGTGAAGCTTTACTACTCTCCATTCACCTTCTTCAGAAGTTGCACCTCACAAAAAATTACATGGCGAACATTCGCTCCATTCAAATGCACGCGCTGGTTCTGCTTGCTCACTGATCTTTATTTCCTCAGGCATCAAGTTTGGCTGCTAGGGTGGGATGTAGCTTTAAGAAGGGAGTAGGAGAGTAGTAAAGCTTCACCAAAAATTCAAGTTGAACAGTGCGAGTGTTCGTGGTGGTTTTTATGAATTTTTGTGGTTGATTGTTGAGTAAAAATACACCCTACCAGCTGTGAACTACTGCACTAAGATGTATGCAAGATGCAAGTAATTTATGTTCTGCAAACGGCAAATTTAGCAAAATGATTTAGTAACCATATAATGTTTCAACAATAGTGTAAGAGTGTTTATTTCATACTTTGCAAGTATAGTGTTTTGTATTTCTGTTGATTTTATCATTCCAGGGCTGACCAGCTACTTTGTGTCTCACCAAATAGACTGAAGACAACATTCAGAGGACTTAATTGCTAAAGAAGCTATTGTTAAGTGCTACAGCAGGAAAATTGTGAATTACCACTCAACTCTGTAAATGGCTGAAGTCACTACAACAACAATTGTGTCACTTGTTAAAGATTTAAAGCAATTCCGCGATCGTCTAGCCGTAAAGCAGATTATCATAAATGACGAGTTGCCTAAGTATGCTGAAGCATCTTTAGATCTGCAGAGGGAATGGGACAAGTTCAACGAAACAGGTCGTCAGATGCAAGACGAATTGACATCAATGGTACAGCTCAAACGTAAAATGCAAGACTGCCAGTGTGACTATACTGCAAAAACTGCTTTGCCGTTTCAAGCACCATTTCAAATTCCGAGCACAGTTGCCGATACCAAGTTACAAACTGCCAAGACAGTTGCTCAAGGAAAGTTACAAACTTCCGTCTGCAATGTTGTCAAAAAGCAGGTGGCGCCAACTACTGGAATGAATGCTGCAAAGAAGACTAAGTTGTCCTAACATAACTGCCAAAAATAGATCCACTCGTTTACAGATTGTTGGAAACCTGGTTGGGGGAGGCATGAAACAGAAATTTATTCTGGTCCCAAGTAGGCTGTCTGGGGCAACAGAGTTTTGGTCACTGAGAGATTGAAAAAAATTTAATCAAGTCTACCCACTAAAAATTTTGTTCTTTGGCATTTTCTTTGTTATTAATATTCAGTTTTCCTAAGTGATTTTGTCGGTTTTTAATGGACAGAACCATTAAATCTTAACATTAAAGAGCTGCTAGTTGGTTGCTTTAATGTATACTTCTGTAAATTGCTCGCTGTATTGAAATGCCCGTGGGCATATGCAGTTAATTTAGCAGAAAAGGGGGAAAGTGTGTCAATTTCTAAGCCCACGTCTGTCCGGTAGGGTGTTCTCCATCACAAAAAACTTGCGCGTGCTCATGCACTCATTAACGTATGTGGTCTGGATTCAATCTATCTAAAGCCACACTTAACTTCTGTCTGAAGGAATAGATAGAGAGCCATTTTACAAACTATTCTCATTTGTTCGTATTCCTACGTGCACAACTGTTGCAATACTGGCGAATTTTTCTTACAATGCTGTTGGCCTTAGTATACCATTGTTAGCCAACTTTGGACTTATTTTATATGTTGAGACTCGCATTGTGAAGCAAAGCAAAGGAACCTGTCATTCATTGCTATTGTCTATTGTGTGCCTGTGTGTCAGTCTCCACGAAAACTTTTTAAACCAATTGGGCCATGCAAAAAAAATTCATTGGTTTACGGGCGAGGTTGCAAATTGAAGCACCAGGCAACCAGGCATTTTATTTTCTTTTTTCTTTTATTTAACTGACCACATTTCTTTGACATGTACCTAGCTCAAAGCTGAAAGTTATATGTAGTCAGCCTAAAAAAATATGGCTAATATGTTATTTATATCATCTAATATTCAAAGCCCGAAGGCAGAACGGGGTGCGACGTGCAACTATGTCACAGATAATCTGGCACAGTCGCAGACAAAACGTGCCATTTTGACCAAATTTCTGCCGTTTCGCCAATTTTTGACCTATTTGGACATCCAATACGCCATTTTAATCGTCTCGACAAGTCCTTTCCGTTGGTGGAAGAGCCAGATCAATAGAATAAAACACTGAAAAGTTATTCAAAAAACCCAATATATATACACGTAGCCATACGAAGATTAGCTGCAGACAATTTTCCCCTGATATTTGGTGTCGCAGACAGTGGCAGAAAATTCTGTGGGATTCAAAGTTTTTTAGTTTTTGTCAAATAACTTCTTAGTGGTATGAGTTGGAGTTTTGAAATTGGAAAGCTCGTTTCGAGGCGGTTAAAATGGTGTACTGGAATGTCAAAAACGGTCAATATTTGACGAAAATGTAATTTTTTGCGGGTGAACCAAGATTCAAATAAAAAGTTTTACCCGCGATAATTTAAAGCACCCGCACGCGCTTGCAAACCAAACAATTAACTTTGCGTGGCCTTGGCTGATTCATTTTGATTTTTTCACATGCATCCAGTGCCCCATGTGTGAAGTTAAGTTCAAAAACCAATAAAATTAGGTAAGAGGTTTCCTATTTTGAAGAGGTTAATAATGCCAAAGTCAAAGGAAATGGAGTAGCAGCCCACCATCATCGCCTCCATCATGAAATAGCTTGGGAAAAAACCAAAATGCTACTTTTAAAATCAAACACGCACTTTCAGCCACACCTACGTGCCTTCGAATGCCTTGGTCTTTTTCCAAAGCGGCACCGGCCAGGGTGCCGGGCAAGGCAATCAGCCTTTCATATACTACAATTAGGACGGCCAAGGCAAGCAGCAGTGCAGGTAGCCCTATTACAAAAAAGGTAAGAAGCGTGCCTCAAGCAGGAAAAACTGTTCATTGTTTAGAGGTATAGAAGGCAATAGGAGCTGGGTCTTGCTCAATTATGACAGCAAGTGTCTATCGCATTCCCTTTCTGTGAAGGCCAACAAGCAAGGGCGGCCGATCGGTCAGCCAGGGTCTTGCAAGATCAAACGTTTGATGACCACAGGAGCAATCACTCCGATCGCAGAGTTGGAGGTAAAGTGTATTTCCCCAATTTTTTCTGTCCCCAAGAAAAATGGACGGGAACGGGTGGTCTACAACCTGAAAAGGCTCAATCGATGCCTACGCAAAGTGAAGTTTCGGAAGGAATCTCTGCCCGACATCCTGGCGGCAGTCAGCTCCAATTGTTTCATGGCCTCAATCGATTTGGCCGATGCTTACCACAGGATTCTGATTCACCAGGACCATCAGGGGTATCTCGCATTTGTTTCAGATATCAGGTGCTCTCCGAACGTTTACCAAGCTACCCAGGCCTGTGATGGCGCATTTGAGGCGTCAAGGGTTGAAGAGTCACGCATATCTGGACGACCTATTTTTAATGAGTCGGAAGCCAATTCGACCCAGAAAGCCCGAGTTAACATTACCTCGGATGCGTTCCTCTGGATGGGGTGCGGTATGTGGGCGTGAATCCGTAGGAGGGCGTTGGTCACCGGTGGAACGAGAACAACACATAAATGTGCTCATGCTAAAAACCACTTTTCTAGGTGTTGCAGCACTTCGCAAGGCAACAAAATTGTGTGTGTGCCGCTTTGACTCAACAACACAACATCAGTAGCATCCATCAATCGGCAGGGTGGAACTCATTCCAGAAGGCTCTGTCGTCTAGCTGTACCGATGGGGATTTGGGCAATGAAACGGGACCTGACCAGAACATATCCGCCGACACCATCTCTCGCCAGAGGCAGGAAGGGCCAGACTGGCATCTAGATCCTATTGTCTTCAGACAACTGACTCGGATGCTTTTTCGCATGGCCATCGATCTGTTCGCCACACAGCGGTCAGCGCAGTTGCCCCGCTGTTGCTCGTTGATTCCAGACAAGGAGCAAAAGTTGTCGACGTCTTCAGCCTTTCATGGGAAGGGGACACATTGTATATTTCCTCCACCGACTCTACTACAACAGGCATTGCGGAAAATTGTTGAGGACCGCACGATACTGATTGCCCCAGGATGGCTGCAACGACCATAGTTCTCCCAGATCTTGGGATTGCTGTTCGTAACACCCATTTGGTAGGACAAACCAGGAGTGGTAACGAGTTTGCAAGGTCGTGTGAACAGACCCCTGCCCAACCTTTCCCCGTTGATCGCTTGGCCAGTGTCAACAGTGATCTCCAAGCAGCAGGCATATCTGCAGAAGTGCAGGCCGTTTTGCAACAGTCAGTCAGACCTAGAACACCGCCTATGATTCTGCCTGGTCAAGCTGGCTACTCTGGTGTTTGGGAAGACAGGTTACTTCGGTTGCACCGTCTTTAGGACAGGTCACCAACTGACACCAACTAAATTCCAGACTCTGGGCCTTTCGTACAGTAGAATGAACATGCTGCGATCTATATTGTCTGCTAGTCTACCACTGGTAGTAGGGATACCACTTGGCTAACACCCGGTGATAAAGAAATTCCTCCAGGCATTCTTCAATCTCTGTCCACCACTACCACGCCTGAACATCACTTGGGATGCGCAAGTGGTTCTTGATTCACTGGCTCTGGTTAACGATGAGGAATCGTCATTGTTGACGCTGTCGACCAAATGTGCCATGTTGCTGGCTCTGGCCTCGGCTAGTAGAGCGTCATCGCTGGCAAGGTTTGATCTGGAAATGGCAATAATAACGCCAGAGTGCGTACGTAAAGTTCGCAGTCAGATCTTTTAAACGTCCTGAACGGGTAGGCCTCTGGTGGTGGTTACAGTTAAGGCTTGGACACGGCCTGGACCAGACCCAGGGCCGTGTTACGAACATACGTTTGTAGGTCTGAGGGAGCATGAAGGAGTGGTTGTTCCTAGATGTTATTCATAAGCACGGTGCCACCATAGAAACCGGTGACGTCTCAGATGGTGTCTAGATGGTTGTGAATGGCTATGGGTGAGGCAGGAATTGATACAAGTCGGGTCACATCTCATTCAACTGGTAGTACAGCCACGTCCTGTGCCCTGTGGCAGGGTGTGTCAGTGGCACAGATCTTGCAACTGGTCCAGAGCATCCACTTTCATGCCTTTTTACAACAGGGAATTATTAGGGTCGCCAAAGGTGATCTTGTCCTAGCTGCTGTGCCTAATCGCTCATTTCTTTCTTTTCCCCTAGGTAAAGGAAACTAAAAGCCCATGAATAGGAAGTAAGATGCTGGAGGCAATTTGGATGGATACATGAATATAGCGTCCACGAAGAACTGATGCGAAGAAAATTTATTTAAAAAAAGCCCTTTTGAGGGCCAAAATATCAGAAAAGAGAACCACTTTCCTGTTTTATGAGAGTATAGATGGATGTATGTTTGAACTGCAACACCATGTTCAGCAGACTTGTTAATCTTCTACGAGTTGAGAGGTACCCCGAGCCAGAAATGGAATTACAGATTCTATTAGACTTACCTTCTTTGAAGGAGAATCTGAATTCTGTGAGGGCGAGGGGCACCTATCTACTGAGTCCCACTCACCCACCCGTGGAGCATGGTGGGACTGAATTGCCGCTGTTCTAACTTAAAGAATAGTGGCGTGAAGGTGGGGCACACCTTCGCCAATTTCAACATTCCAAGATAATTACCCTTGGAATACTGTGAATGACTTGCTCCGCAGGCGGATCAATCCAATGAGTAGACAGGTGCCCCTCTTCCTCATAGAATTCAGACTCCTTCAAAGTAGGTTTGTCTAGTAGAGTCTGTAATTTCCTTCATAATTTATATAGTAATTTAACTTGATACCATTATTGGTATAGAGATTTGTAGTACATGCGTAACCTTTTTGTGTTTTAAACCTTGTTTTGACGAGGTTGCGAATTGCGGTAGCGAGGCTTCGGTTTTGTGGTTGGTGCCTGGGTAGAATGTAGGCATTGGCCGAGGCAAGATATGCGGCCGTTATGGAACGCTGTTGTGAGGAAGGCGTTGCGTTATGAAAATGGCTTATGTGGCGTGACTATGGAATTGAGAATGTTGTTGGGAATGAACCAGGAAGCAGTTCGGGGTGAAGTTGAGGTAGAATGGGTTGAATTGGAGTATTTTGGAGAAAATGTGGGTGCCGAGTGCTGTGTGAAAGAATTAGTGGGGTGTTGGGGGTCACGCGGTGGCCAGTGGTGGAATAGCGTGCTGCTGGTTTGGTCGGCAGAGAGGCCACATGGGAAGCGATTTGAGTCGTTGCCCTGTGTGGTCGAAATGCTTCGTGGTGTCAATTACTCAACTAAAATGATTTTCTTTCTTTATTTTAATGCTCAAGGACTCGACTCAAAATACAATGAATTCCTAGAAGTGTGTGTTCACTTTGCTCTGGACATCCTTTGTGTAAGTGAAACCCACTTTCCTTGCCGATCCCAATATTGAACTCGGCAGCCACTTCCTCGACGTTAGAGCTAGACCACCTGCCGAGAAGTAAAGGTAGTTGCCTAATAGCAATCAAAAACCATCTTAACCCTTCTCTCATCAACTCCACTACCAGCCAGCATAAAGACTGGGAATTGGTTTGGTGCAAAACTGCTGTGCAGTTTGGCTACATTTTAATTGAATGCATTTACAGAGCCTCCTTACAACTTCTTCACATTGGTTCTCTCGAAGCTTTTTTAAATGCTCTCTTCACCAGGCTTTGCCATGCAGCCAACTGCAATATTACTTTGTGTGAGAACTTCAATTATCTGGCTATTGACTGGACAAACCTTAGCCACAGTCCTATTAGCTCCACCTCAAACTACCTGTTTTTGGTGATCATTGAGGACCACTTTTTGTTGCAGCACATCTCCGAACCCATGCACTTTGGGCAGCAATGTCGAAAGTGAAATACCACTACTTTAATGGTTTCTTGAGGTAGACAGCAGCGTTCTCTCTTGACCTCACCTCACCACTAAGAATGTGCACATCAAAGCATTGAACTGCTCTCCTCTGTTGGCGAAATTCGACCACATGCTTATCAACTTGTTTGACCTATCCATTCACAAACTTCCTTCTAGGTCACCATATCCTAACTTCAGCAAAGCTGACTTCACTCTTCTCAACAGCATCTTCCCCAATATCAACTGGTTGAGTGAACTCCAAGACGTTTCCTGCAGCGAAACATGGGAAACCTTTCGTCGTCGTATTGATCACACGACTAGGATATTTGGCTACCCACTCCAGACCTAAAAAATCCTACAAGCTTCCAATGGACAGAAAAGCGAAGTCTGTCATTAATACCAAGAAGAGCAAATGGGAGGCTTACAAGCTTTTCCCTAATTCTCAGAGCTGGGATCGTTACGATAAGGACAGAACCCTGGCAGCTGCGCTAGTAAACGGTGCCCGTTCGAGGAACAAACACATGCCGAGCTGTGCAAACTGAACCCTAAAAAGTTCTTCTGCATAAATAACAAACTCATGTGTGCTTTTCACTCATTAAAATCCAAGACGGTACTGTTTCTAATGACACTTATTATTGCGGAGACTATCAACTTCTATTTCGCCTCCACCTTCTTACCTCAGCAGAGAGTGGCTGTCTTCCCACTCTGAAGTGGTTCAAAACTCGGGCCCAGATAACATTTACACACTGGGCCAGGATTTTATTTTGCCCACAGCGGAAACCAACCTTGCCAAGTGTTCTAATCATCAAAATTAGCTATACAAATCATTTCAATTTGCTGCACCTCACCTCCACATACAGATGATTAGTTTCACAGAATATAAAGTGTACGCTTCTTTTGGAGTCTTAAAAATGCTTACACTGCGTACTCCTACTCCGTTAACTAACGAGCAGCGGCTGACCACCATACATTAATTAGAAAGTTAATTCACACAGAAAGTTTCATCTATTTACCCATAGCATCCACTGTGAATGTTGTGTGCTGGCTACGGCCCTGTCTACATAGCCTTGCTTCACAAATGTGCAAAGACACTTGCTGTGCCTCTGGATTGGAAAGTTGACCATATCGTTCCACTCCACAAAAAATGTGATAGATCATACGCCATTCACTACCAACCTTTTAGCCTTATGTCTCAAGTATGCAAGGTTTTTGAAAAAAAATCGTAAAGCACCATATTACCGACTTCCTCGAAGCAAAGCAACTGCTTCACAAGAACCAACACAGCTTTAGAAAGGGCTATTCATGCCTTACCAATCTCTTGCAATCCATGGATTTTTGGACTGAATGCTGGGAACAGAACCAGACCTGCGATGTGATTTTCCGTGACTCAGCAAGATCTTCGATTCCATTTCCTACGGCTTGCTTATCATGAAACTTGCAAAGTTAGGCATTGTCGTCAAGTTCCCTTTGTTATATCGCTGCCTTCTTGCATGACCGTAAGCAGTGTGGGCTTGTGAATGAGATACTCTCTTAGTAGACATCTGTACCAGTGATGATCCCCAGGGAATGGTACTTGGCCCTCTCGTGCATCCCAGATGTGGTCAATAATTTTCTGCAATCAGTTGCCAATGACTCCAAACTCAGCGGCTGCATGGCTGAGAACCTTTCCCTCCAGGACGACCTCAATAACATAATCAAGTGGACAGTCAACAACAAAATGTCTGTCAATGCCTGCAAATGCGCTTTGCTTCTCATCAGTCTCGCCAATCCAAGCGCCAGTATACCATTTCTGGGAATCTTCTAACCGGTTTCTGAAGCCAATAAAACCCTTTGTGTCATTGTCTCATGTAACATAAAAGTTGACCAACAATGTCAGGAAGCAGCCAAAAGAGCGAACTTGGCCCTTGGTACGATCAAGAGATACTTCCGTTTCCTAAATGACCATAGCTTCCGGCTTCTCTAACATTATGTTCATGAGACCAAACCTTGACTACTGTGTGCAAGCCTAGCATCCTTACTTCACACATCCTACCTTATGAGTATCGTATGACCAAACAGTTTGAATTCTCTGCAGGCTAGAAAAAACAAGGGAACATGTGAGAGACCTTCAAGAACATTCATGGTTTCGATTCACTGGATCCTGCTCGTCTCTTTTCAAAAGCTAACTCCCTCCACGACTAGTCATCATATGAAATTTAAGGTTAAACATTGTAAGTCTATCGGTGACCAGAAGGCTTTCACCAACTGGGTGGTCGACGGCTGGAACAATTTGCCAGGCGCTCTTGTCGGAGAAAAAAAAACCTTAGCCAGTGGAAACGAGCCTATAACAGTTGGGCTACCTTGTAACTCTTACTCCTCTATTTGGCCCCTCAGGAATCTGCGTTCCTCAGCTAATAAAACCCATTATGTTGTGATACGTTATGGTACGTTATCCACCACCATCTCATCTTCTCCCTATCTTCTCCCTTTAAAAAAACAGAAGCAAGTGACTGCCACTTGGGGTCAGCAGGTTGTTAGCGAGCCGAGGCGGCTTACTATCTACATCTTGGGTGTTAGGATGTTTATCGTTCCTGCGCAAGCAATAACCCCCATAGTTCTGATTGCGCACAACCAGAGTTTCATTCGTCGTACATTCCAGCAGTTCTGACTGCTTCCCTACCCACCTGCCCACATTTTGCCAGAGGTACCACTGCTAGATGTGCTCTCAATGTACGATTCATTCATGTAGCGTGCATTTTCGGGGGCGAAAAGTCTTACGTTCGCATTCACGAATTCAAACTCACTCTCTGAGAACAAGGGATAATCATATCGCATAAATGTTCAACAAAATTAATATAAATTTATTCATTAAATAAATTCCTAAATGGTCAGTGCATCGTTAACAGATTGTTAATTTTATAGTTAGTCATAACGAATTTAAAATAAAAATTTAGAACAAAATAATTTAATTAATGTCTTTTAGATTTTTATCAACGAACAAAAGTCTCCAGAAAAACGCACACTTTCACAACGAAAGACACCCACACTGTCTAGCGAATTTTCGATAGTTAACTACTTCCTTCCTCAAGCCTTAAAGTTAGTTCGGACTCTTGTTTGCATCCCTGTTTATCGTCTGCTTGTTCGTTGCCATGCTCCCAACCATATTATATTGTTACACCAGAGAGGGAACATTTGCTTCAAATCCTGTCCGTGCGTAATCACCGCCGCCAGGAGCCAGGTTGGCACCACCGTCGATTTCAGAAAGATTTCGTTCGGAGTAGAGGTGTGCGCCACCAAGAGTGAGATAGGTGGTTTGGGGCCCCAAACCACCTATCTCACTCTTGGCGCCATCAACAGTCAAATCAAACGCAACTTACGCCGCCACCAGCAGATTGGGACCCTGTCATCGCTTTTACGTGTTAGTGTCAAAGCTGAGTTACTAAAAGATGAAGTACAAATTTATTTATGCTTACGAAATAACTGAACTACTTGGAACTTGAAACAAAATTTGGCAAATTGAAAACATGGTTTATTGTGGTGTGCGTGAAAATCAAGTTGGATTATTTTATTTTGCAACAGCAAATGCGAAGTCAAACAGTAGAGCAAAGGGAGGGGGCGAGATGATAGGGGGCAGCCCCCTCCCCCACCCGCCAAAAAACAAAAACTAATAAAACAAGCCGAGTGGGAATTAAAATCGCGGAGAATGGTTATTTGCTATTTTCTTCAAAATTGTGATGAGGTCATACATGACATATGGGACCGGTCATTATTTACGGCCGGTGGGGGTCATTAAGTTTTTGGACCCTCTCCAGGCAAGGGGGGGGGGAGGGCTTACATTTTTCAGGTCCCATCATGGCGGGGGGTTCAAAAACACACTGACCAACTGGAAGAAAAAGTCATTTTTGTATCTCAAAAATGGCACCTAATTTCAGTAGTCAAAATTTGTAAAAAGGTTTCACCCCCACCATCATGTTAGTGTTTACTAGCTTTTGAAGCTATTATTACCTTTACTGCAAGTATAGTTTTTACAAAGAACTTCGTAAAAAAAACCTTGGCACCTGGCTTCTTCTGACTTTCAGGTGCTGACTATGTTATGGATGTAAACACTCGACAAGAGATGGATGTAAGCAAGGGTAATATGGATTTTCCAAAATCCATATTACCCTTGATGTAAGTAACATTTATAGAACATGTTTAACCCAACATATCTTTTCGTTAAAAAAGAGACACGTTTCCTTGGAGGAGTGGAGAGCAATTTACTTATTTGGCTACAGCACTAATCTGCAAACAGTTGCAATCGGTATACGAAAAGTGGTGGGGGTTGGGGGGTATACATTACTTTTGGACCTTGATGGGGGGGGGGGG
>JAHWFP010132995.1:0-20924 GCA_023313725.1 Lithobius niger
CTCCAGAATATTCTACTATTCTCCAAAGAACTTGCAACACATTATCAGTTTTTTTTTTCAGAATGTGTCTTCTAAGAAGTCCTCTTTTAGCTCTTGCAACATGCCTGGTGTGGTCCAAAGGCACACTTGCGCAGGCTGGAAATGACCATTGTGCTGCAGTCAGCTGCGCCTATGTTGCTTCTTGTCCTGAAGGTTTGACTTTGAAAAAAGGAACGTGTTGTTCGTACTGCGAGAAAGTTAATGGTACGTTTAACAGAATAGTACATTTTGTGTGTGTGTGTGTGTTTTTTGTTTTCTCTGTGTTTCTATGTCCATGAATCCATCCTAATTTTTCTCTGTTTAGGACACGACACTGTTAAATATTTTGTTTTTATGTGTGCGTTCCTCTAAAGTTTGTGATGAGAGAGCTGTATACGAAACGGGCCTACGTTAGTTTTAAAATGAAAGTCATACTTTTAATGCTTTTCCGAGGTATAAAAGGGCAGTTTTAGCTATTAATATACCTTTAGATTTAATATACCCAAGCGAATTTGCCTAATAAGTCATCACCAGGGCAATATTGTAAACAATAACACCCACTATTTATCAAGTCAAGTGTACAACAATTACTTTCAGAGGTATAGTTTTTTAGATGAGTTTCGCGAACTGCAAGAGTGCCTAAGAAAGTTCGTCTTGGTGCCCTCCCACAAGTGGGGCTCTAAAGGTACAAAAGGTGCAAAGGAATAAGAAGAAAGGTATGAAAATAACCTACAGGTGCAAAAATAATCCGACCCTCACCATAGAAAAGTACGTTTTTTTTGTGCCTACAGATGCTACCCGTACACGAATTCCTGTAGCCAAATTTAATGCATAGCAGCTCGCATCGAGAAGTGGCCAGGTGCATCTAAAATGGGCCAATTTTTTTGAGAAAAAGATAAGGCTAATTTAAAATACGTTCTAGAAAAACATGTATGCTTTAAATCTTCAATTGTATCGATATGCAATCTTCAATTAAATCTTCAATTGTATCGATATACAATCTTCAAGTAAATCTTCAATTGTATCGATATACAATCTTCAATTAAATCTTCAATTGTATCGATATACAATCTTCAATTAAATCTTCAATTGTATCGATATACGAGCTTCCTATCAGTGTGACAATTCTTGATCTGATTAAGGCATACCTCTAATACAATCGACACTTGCATAACGAAAAATCTCCGAAAACTCGCCGAAAAATGTTTGAGTAATTTTTTCAGTTTGGTATGGCACTAACTAACAGCTTTTTTTCATTAAGCCATTTTTAGGGATGCTGGTGAAAATAAATAAAAATAATTATCGATAGAGCGCAGCAAACTAAACGTTTAAAAATTACAAAATGACTTCGAGTATGTCGTTTGGAATAAAAAGATCCAAGCCAAAACTGTGATTTTTTAATTAATTATTACTAAATAAATTATCCTAAAATAATTGATTATCGCTTTTTAGTGATTATTTATTATACGCAAACTTGTATTTTGTATCGCATTTCTGTATTCAATTTTCCTCAAACAATTCGAGGCTTGCTTTTATTTCACGGTTTCGGAGAGTAAAAGCTGATACTTTACTTGCGTGAATAGGCCTACTAATTTTTTTCTTTTCTTGTTCACACCTCCCCCCCCCCCTCGTGAAAAATTGCCTAAGTTACTAAAATAATACAAACAGAGAATAAAACTCTTTGTTTTTTTTTACTGTTTTTACCGTGAGCACTGCATCTTCGTCTGCATTATTTGAATAACTTACACAACTTTTTATGGGAAAAGGGGCGACTAGAATAGAAGAACAAAAATTAAGCCGGCCTATTTACCCAAGTAAAGTATCAGCTTTGCCTTGAAACCGTGAAATAAACGCAGGGCTCCAATTGTTTGAGGAAAATTGCATAGCAGAAATGAGATACAAAATACAAATTTGCATAACAATCGCTAAAAATTATTACAATATTTTTCGGATAATTTATTTAGTAAAAATATATTTTAAAAAAGGTCCTATAGATGTTTTTCGGTGGATTTCTTTATTCCAAGTGATATACTGGCAGTCTTTTTATTTGGAATAGGGATTTAATTTAATTTTGTATTCCTTGAGTAAACTTGTAGTGCAAATTGCGATGGAATACGAGCCCTGTAAAGTCAACATAAATCAAGATAATTAGCATTTTTTTCTCGTCATCGTCTCGTCTAAGTCATCTCGACCTCGACTCCACTTACAACGGACTGCCTCGTCCTCTTCCCGTCTGTCGAGACGAGACGAAAGTCGAGAAAAAGTCGAAGTGTTTCTCGTCTTGATGTTAACACTAGTTAGTTACATTACAGTAAACTTCGGCTGCATCTTGTTACTTAGCTTGGTTCATGAAACTTTCTACGCTGTGTGTTGCAAGCCAGTGACAATGACGCAATCCACTCTAACCTGATATCCGATCAGACAATTAGATTTAAATACTACAAAGTATAGCTTGAATAGGAATTGGCCCAATGACGGGTGCCGCAGTTGTACTACAGCAACTGCCAATGGACAGTGAGGATAAAATATAACAGCAGCCATTCTGAAAACCAGAACATAGTAAACGTATGTTAACAAAGTTGAAGAACGACGGACAGTTATCTTCAACACGGCTGTTCAAAGTGTCTTTTTAGTGAACTGTTAGCGCTATGATTCAGAAGCCTTTGACCAATGCAACGCTCACGTTTTACGCGTCGTGAGTCGGTTAAGAATTGAATACTATCAGGCATTGCTGCTATTCAACCCTAATTTTCTTTATTAAGAAAGGAAATTTTCCCAATTTTGAAGTTGTTTTCGTTTTCATAGAAAGAATTTTTGCTAATCAATGAAGTTTTAGAAAGTTTATTATTTTAGAGGCCGACAAAAATTTCGTTCATGGACCTTAAAGCAAAACATGTCCGATAAAATAGTTAACGCACCATCATGAGAAATTACTACTTAAAAGTTTGTGAATTCTGGTGTAATCGCCTTAGGGCTTAGGCCTAGTACACGTCAAACATTAAAAGTGTTTATGAATCAAGCTTACTTAAAAAAAAACTACTTGGCAGGATTGTACTTGTGTCTGAATTCTTTCTACGGAGTTCGAAAAATTATGGATGCCTTTACAATAGTGTATGTCCATTTTCTGTCTGAAACACTGTTCATGTTTTCAGCACAAACTACAAGGGATACTCTCAGATTTATCTTTTTTGGAATCATATAGCGCAGTGACACAACGTAGTATTATTGTGTATAACTCTATGGTGGAGCCAGTAACTGGGTTAGCTGCAAGGGGCACTGGAGGGAAAAAAGAAGGTCGTCTTACTGAAGCCAATGCTATTAGACTGGATTTCTTAAGCCTACAGCGCGCGATTTTTGTTGTTGGAGAAAACAACGTTTTTTTAAGCCTAAGTAACCCGCTCTCAAACCACTGTCTTGATAGAAGCTCCGTTTTTCCCCTTACATTTTAATCTAGTGCACCTTGTAGCTATTATCTCCAAATGGTATCTCGTAGCCAAAATGACGTCACATGACGCTGCTCTATTGGATGTAATTAATGCAAACTAAGAAAGCACGTAGCTTCAGTGTGGAAAACAACTGTATTTTAAATGTGTAATCGTTGTTCGTCCATCTTTATAGACCTTACATCAGGCGGTGTGAAAAATCCCAAGGATGATTGCCAATCAGTCAACTGTAATTTCAAGGAATCGGAATGCAACGGAGAAAATCAGTATGTCAAGAAATATGGCTCCACTTGCGGCTGTTGTGATGCTTGCATAACCCTTGTTGGTTCGTATATGTTACAATTTCCGTTAACCCAAAACTAGGGATGTGCCTAACATAATGAGATGGGATTGCAGTACACGTCAACGTATCTAACAGCAGTCTCATCTGATTTTTTTTTAACTTCCTTTGTTATTGACTAGCAAACAAGAACGATCCTCTATATCCCAGTCCATACAGTTTTACGAAATCAGCGAAATTTGTCATTAGTTTTAACAGCTTGAGTTCCAAATCTAACTTCACAGGTATTAATAGAATGGAAAATGTCAGCTCTTCCTTTAAATTGTCAACCTTATTTGCAAATTTTGTCTTTTGATAGGCATCTGTGGGACAAAGTAACCAGATAAAGTCAAAGTCAACTTGTATCAGTTTCATAACAATGACATTCTACCACGTTTCAGGCCCTCAAGGAATACTTTTCGAACTAAATTATCATTTTTCATTTCACTTGGTGTAACGTAGGGATGACAGAATATTAATTAGTACGAGTAGTGTATTTTGAGAGCAAAAAAGGTGAGTTTATTTGAATAGCTGGTAAAAAAAAAAAAAAGCTGCCCACAAAATACATTGTAGGAGTCAGTTTTTTGTCAAACTAAACTTCTGAATAACAAGGCTCCTTCAACGGTCAAACAATATTGAAACGTTTAAATATATTTTTGTTTTGCACTTTCCCAGGTGAAGGACAAGACTGCTCCAGCTACGACAGAGAATGCGGCAGAAGAACAAAATGTAACCCAAACACTCACAAATGCGGTTAGTATATTGGCACACTGGCAGGCGAAATAACCAAAGCCCTGCACTATTTGGCAAGAAAAATTCAATTCCAATGAGAAATTTGGAGAATCTGCCAGTGTATTGGTTCAAACACGGGTGAATTATAGCTAACTCTGTTCTAGCTTCCATTTGTCCAGATAAGGTAAATTCTGTGCGATCCTTCTAAAATTTGTGACAGACCAAATTGATAGCTTTGTTTTTTTTTTGTTTTTTTTTGGTTTTTTAAAATTAATTTCTCTGAGCCTTAAGTCAGCCGAAGCAACTTAACGCTTCTATGGCTGAACCGGCTCAATTTTAAACATTACCAGACATACTTACATTACCAGAGAAGAAGAAATATCTGGTAAAGGGAGGTTCCAACCCAGGGATTTGATCCGGGAAACCTCCGATCATCGTAGGGTCCGAAAGATTGTCGAGAATTGGCCAGAATAGTTCCCATAGCCGCTGAAGGAGCATGGTAGCCTCTCACGCTACCCTGGCCATCCTAGCAGAAACTTTGCCAAGATCCCGTTTCCAGGGATTTTACCAGATCCACAAACCTCCAACAACCAGGCTGAGCTCTCTCATAACTCACCCACAAGTTACCCTATGTGGCTGAAGTGTACTTAAATGCAGTTGTTGATTTTGTCTGGTTTGGTTTGGTCCAGTAGAAGTTGTTTGCGGAATTGTCGGTGAGTTCAGCAGTCATTGCGACAATATCGTTCTCCTTCATTCCAAAGTGGTGAGACTCTAATCTGCTATAAAGAATCATTGTTGTTTGCTGCTTTATTATGGTAAATGGCATGGCATTACGAAGAAGCTTTCAGGACTGTTAAGGTTAGCGTTCAGTCTTATGAGTTTAACTTGCAGATGATGAGGGCTCAATAATACAGTGCAAGTATTGTAAGCAATGCTATTTGTTTGTGGGTAGTTGTTTTGAAGGGCAACACATCCCAGATAGGTAGAGACCACCAACAAGTTCAAGTACACAAAAAAAAACTTCTACATTTATCGGCCCTTTACTCGTTGTTTCCTTTTGAGGGGGGAATTTCCTCCTGAATGTTACTGTTGCCACCGGTTACTTTCGGTTCATCGCATGCTTGTGGGATGTCGTCATCTTGATATGTTCATCGCAACTTCCATCTTCCACGAGACTTAGCACATCAATTGGGCGATGAATCTGTTCTCCTGTCCAGATTTCTTAAGTCGTTGCAGAAGGTGTAGATGTATGATAAGCTCTAGTCTGGGGTTTGTTTAACATACCTGTAATGTGTGGCACAGTGCACTGCGCTGCGACCACTGTGATGTGATGACGGTGGTAATGACCTAGTTGTCGACGTGCCATTAAACTGCAATCCCTCATCCTTTTACAAACTTTTTCCTTGGTCACGTGACCTTGTTCTTTGTACGTAATCAAGGCCTAAATATTTGCAAAAAGAAAAGTTTACCAGTTTTCGTTAAATAAACTTGTGGGTTTTCTGTGCACATTTGGGGGCAAGTTGTTCTTCACTGTGCACGGATTATTCATATCCACAATTGAAGAAATCTGGTGGAGGCGTGAGTTCGACTCTCATGGTTCAAACTTTAGAGGGACCGAGCTGTACCCTTACGATCTAGTCTGTAAATGAAGCCGGTACTACTGCCCATTGTCCAGCTCATGATTGGAAGCGTATGTAGCAACCTCCCATCTACAAAATGCATGCATAGGCTCAACGAAGAAGTAAAAAGACACAAATTGCCACTAATAAGAAAAAAGTTATTCGCTGGAAACAATATATCGTAGTAACCTATCTGTTTGCACGTACTTCTCATTGAAGTGACGTTAACAGTGTACGAACTGGCGACCAGGGCCAACACTATATCACTGCATTCACCGATAAGGTAACTCGTCCACTGACTTTGCTAGAAACTGCGCAGTACAGTAAGGCACCTTTATGCTCTTACGTATCATTCGATTGACATGTCTGATTCAAACTGGTCAACCAGTCCAGCACCGTATCACTGCTATGCTGCCGTATCACTGCTTTACCGATACGATACAGTCACTCGTCCAGTGATACAAAATTTTAATAAATTCAGGGTAGCACCAACGTTTTTTAACTGCGCTGACGTATCTGATTCAAACTTGTCAACCAGTCCAGCACCGTATCACTGCTATGCTGCCTTTACCAATACGATACAGCCACTCGTCCAGTGATACAATATTTTTTGCGGATGGCTTATTTCCGGTTTGCACAAAGTGGCTGCAAGGGTACTACCACCAAGGTTTGCTAACCACACTGACGTGTCTGATTCGGACTGGTTTATCAGTCCAGCACCATATCACTGCCCTGCCGCCTTTACCGATACAGCTACTCGTCCAGTGATACATTATTTTTATAAATTCAGGTTAGAACCAACGTTTTTTAACTGCACTGACGTATCTGATTCAAACTGGTCAACCAGTCCAGCACCGTATCACTGCTATGCTGCCTTTACCGATACGATACAGCCACTCGTCCAGTGATACATCATTTTTATAAATTCAAGGTAGCACCAACGTTTTCTAACTACACTGACGTGTCTGATTCAGACTGGTCAACCAATCCAGCATCATATCACTGCAATGTTGCCTTTACTGATACAGCCACTCGTCCAGTGATGCATTATTTTTTACAGATGGCTTATTTCCGGCTTGCACAGTGTGGCTGTGAATTAACGGTGGCACCAACGTTTTTAACTGCACTCTTTGAAAAAAAAACATCCGTTTGGACAATGTTAGAAGCAACTAGCTCTTATCGATACTTTTGAAAATCTTGTCCTTTTGTAGGATCCTAACGAATTACTTCATCTTGCAGAGACGTACCATGACTGCCCAGGAGATGTATGCCAGAGAGTGAAATGTGGTGTACGGCAAGGAGAATGTCAAGGCGTAAACCAGTACATAAAAAAAGATGGTGGAATATGTGGCTGTTGTGATGCATGCGCTACTGTAGTAGGTAATTACTATCTTTCAATGCTGACTTTAAGAAAATATATACATATGAATAAGAAATATACATAAACAAAAAAGAGAGCATGGAGCAGTTTAATCACCTGATTCATGCAAAATTACTCACGGATTCTGGTTGTGGGTTTACCAGTCAGAGACACCTATATATCTGATATCGCGTTACTCTAGTGATGCAAATATAGATCAGTGCCTACCATATGTTCCGGTATTTCAACCACTTCAGTCGGAAACCTGAACAGAATTAATTATTCCAAAAACGATGCCCTGCCTCCAGCTGCTGCCCGGAGGCCAAATTACAATAATTACATGTTGCACTGTATTGTTTACAATTGATTATACATTGTTCGCAATTGCCGCAAATGTCATCGAAAATAATACTTGAAGACAGGAGGAAATTCGGAGGCACACTGATGTATGGTTCAACAGGCGAAGCGGTGGGTCTTGCCGCATTAACGGTTTTGATAAAGTTCGAGGCGCCGAAATACATTGAGTTGGGTCTGGAACACGCAGCAGAAGCTCCAAAGGAACGGAAACGTAAAAAATATGAAAAGCAAAAAAATTTCCCCACCTTAAAAGTTTTTTTTTTTTTTTTGCAACAAGCTTGGTTGAAGTGGAGAAGAACCGGTGCGTCTTGTTGCTTAATTGCAATGATCTAATCTTAAACGTGATGTCGACCCCTGATTATACCTTAGCAGCTTTTAACAACAATGTTCATTAAACAAAAATTAAGTTAATTACACTATTGGGGGGATGGGCACCGTGCTCTCCAATTCACAAATATAAGGACTTAAAATGAATAATCAGTTACACAAATCTAGAAAATAACTGCGTTTTTCTTGTGGTGCTGCCGAAAGGTTTGTGTTTCCCCGTTGGAACATCCATGGTTTCTAGTCGAACAAGATGTTACTCTACCTTCCGCTCTCAGATTTAGTGCGAACTGCACACCAAACGCATTGTGTCGAACCTAAATTAGCACCAGTTCCGCTGGCTGCTATGAGCCAAA
Source organism: Lithobius niger (assembly GCA_023313725.1). Classification (NCBI taxonomy): domain Eukaryota; kingdom Metazoa; phylum Arthropoda; class Chilopoda; order Lithobiomorpha; family Lithobiidae; genus Lithobius; species Lithobius niger. The sequence goes on from JAHWFP010132995.1 coordinate 8,529, forward strand.
AAAAAAAAGGTGGAACCACCAAAATTTTCGATGGTTCCTTGAAAGACAACTTTCAATAATTGTCAGTGTTGGCCAAAAAGAACTGGACGAGTTCCAATAAAGGTCCTCTTAACCTCAAACGTGACGTCAAAGCTTGGATTAGATGTACGAAAAGAGAGGTAAAGCATGAAAACAAATAAGTACCGATGCAAACCTATTTCCGTTGCCTTTTGGACTTATATGTCAGTCTGCCTGAGTACTGAACAATCTTTGAAATCAAAGGACGCGCTCCTACCATTGAGCCTTATTGACATGGCTTGGTTTCAAAGGTTGTGGTTCGATTCCCTTCTCAGGTAGTCTGACACATCAGTTCAAAAGGCAACGTGAATAGGTTGCATCCGCATTTATTTAACCCATCTAGAGCCCATTGGCTATCCGTCCTGAAAGAAAACAAGTTAAACATCTGGCCACCAAAAGTGAATGTCAGATCGTTACAGATGCGGGAACAGTGACAACCCGTTTGACCACGCGCCTAAAAAAACGAAACAAACCATTTTTCCTTGTTGCACACCCGTGTTTTTCAGAAATGTAGAAGATTCACCCAATTGAGTTTAAAAAAGAAAGACTTCGCATGGCCTCCAAGAAACGAAAAATTGGCGGCTGAAAATGCCGTGAAATGGAGCAAAATTTTCTGTTTCCTGACTCGTTCAACGTTGGGCCATGCGTCACAAAAGGCGGAAAATGTAACAGAAAATTGGGGAGAAAAGGAACTGTTTTCCAAGCCTTACACAACTGCGCATTGCAATCAGCTTAACGTACAGTCAGAGCTTTGTAAACATGAATGCAGTATACATTAGCCAAAAAAATAGCTCACACTTAGAAGCCTACACAATAACATGCAGCAAAAGCATTACAAATATCATCACAAATTTTCCTGACATCGAATAAGAAGAAAATCTATTTCAATTTGTTATCCATGAATCAGGAGCGATGTACAAAAACATCTTTCTAGAAAGGTGTCAACCTGATTAGCACTCTGAGAGCGAGCTCTATTATTTTTAATCAATTTTAAAGTTTGTTAGTATTATTAGGCAATATAATGGTGGAATTATTTTTATTACATACTGGTGGTCCATTTTGTTGTTTTTGTAGGTGACCAAGGCATAATATCTTGTACATATAGGTTAAAAATCAATTCAGTTCTTTGCGTTCTGTCATGGGTGCTTCATTAACTATTGGTCGAATTATCCATCCATAAATTTTTTCCTGCGGGAGTTTCTTCTTGCCACCTACGCATACATAGTTTCTCTTGAAATGCAATTTTCATAACACAAATTAGGGCTACTATTTTTTTTAAACGGAGATTTTTAAACATTAAGCAGTTGAACGATTACACTATACTACTAAAATACTTGTTGCCATGAAAAGCAGAATAGAGGCTATTGTGAACGATAAGAAAAATATCCAACAAAACAATTTTATAGTTCCTCTAATCATGACTAGAAATGAATTTAATGAAATAGTCAAAATATTACTAAGTGCCAAGTATTTCTAGGAAACTGCCAGATAAATGTTGGAAATTAATCTTTCCAAAGACCTTAAAAAGTTAACACATTTTCTTTTACTATCTAAAAATTATTATTACTTTTTTTTTATTGATTTATTAATGCATTTCTTTTTTGTCTGGAGGTATCTATCTCTGATTTGTTTGAAGTGAAACAGAGTTCAATAAATTATTGTTTACATTAAGTGTTGGTGTTTATTTTGTATATTGCCAATGCATGTTTAAAATATTCGCTATGTACCAGCCTTGCTTGACTTCATGGTGATTTCAGAAATTTTGGAAGTGCAGTAAAATACATCCTGATGACCTTACTAGATTTAGATTGCTCGTACTGATTACTAAAAATTATAATCCAACTGGAATACTCTTGGAGGGGGGGGGGCGCGGGGGAAGCCATGAGCTATCCAAACATGGTTGTACCAAACGAGTAGGAAATCCCAAAAAAAATTTCATTGAACACTCACCAGTACTTGAGGCACTTAACACAAATTTTATGGTGTAGGTATGATTGCTTTGAGATTTCGGTAGCTCTGATTGCTATCACTCACTTTTTATTTATTTAGTTTTGGGATTTGTTTTGTGATTTAGCTGTAGGTGAAGATTGCTCCGGTTATATGTCAGAATGTAAATCAGGTGGAAAATGTAACTCAGTTACTCATAGATGCGAAAAGATGTAAGGTAAGTTGCCGCATGCACGCTTATTCTTTTATCATACTTTTACTTTGGCAAAATTTATTAGGCATCTAAAATTAGATTTTTCCGTAGGTAATAAATTCACAAAATCTTGAATCTTAACTCACTTTTTGTTTTTCCAGTTGTCATGCAAAGAAAATTTATTTATATTTTTGAAGGCATATGTATTTTACATTAGTGGTGGTAATTTAGCAGGGAAAATCTTACAAACACACTCCAGAAATATAACTGGGATAACTTTTTTCACTAGATGTGTGGTCATCTGGTAGCAAAGTATAGTACATAATCATGAATTTGTTCTCTTCTTTGTTCAATTGTATAAAATGATGCAAGATAGCACGTACACGATTTTTTTTCTTGATTTATAAGAATGTTAAAAAATGCTAATAGATATAAATTTAAATTAATTTATTTGAGCCTTAAGTCAGCCGAAGCAACTTAATGCTTGTATGGCTGAACCGGCTGAATAATGCAACTTACGATTTAGTCTCTCTTGAACAAATAAATCGGGTTCTAAGGAGGCGTGGAATGAAAACCGTTGAACCACTAAGGTTGGCAACGTATTTTACAGAAGCTTGCTCCTTTTATTTATTTTTTACTGACTCTCAGTGTGAGTAGAACAAAGGAATTTATCATCCTGCGCCGTAGGAAGTACAAAATCAGCGTGTTTATCATTGAGAAATAATTTTGTTGTTGGGAAAAATTTGAGAAAACTGACTCTTTTTTTCTGATACGTTCTGCACTGTTTTGGGGATTTCTCCGCTGTTTTGGGGATTTCTGCATTGTTTTTGGAACAATTATGGGAAAGAACTAGAAAAAAATTCTTCCATTGCATAATTTACCCCTGATGCGTTGGTGCCTGTAGGTCTGTTTGCCTGTCGGCTTGTAAGTTTCTAAGATCTTCATTAAATCTACAGTTTGATTCACTGCATTGTACGCCCCACTTGTGGATTTTAGCTCGCGAATGAATAAAATTTAGCGAAGTATTTCGACGATTTTTGACTAGAATAAATATTTACCATGAAATAATGAATCATTACCCAAACCATTATTAGCGTAATCATTTTTAGCCTAATCGTTATTAATCAGAAATTAATGCTGTACAACTAATAGACGAAACTTACAACTTTCACCATACACGTGCACCACACCTTTCAGTTTAAATTTTAAAATGCAGCCAACTATAGTGCAAAAGTGAAACAATAAAACATTTCTTCCATTTTACTTGTGCACTAATTGGCTACTTTTTATCTTTAAAATCCACCAGTGCTGGTTTTGCTTATACGTCTTTCAGTTGGTGGCTGAATACCAATATGTTGGGAAAATTCAACCACGGCTTTTGTTTACTGAAATATCACTTGGTATATCGAAAGTATTAACTGAATATTTCTTGTCATTTTTTTCTCATTTCATGTTACCTCCACCTGTAGAAGTCAACGCATTTGTGATGATACACGAAGGGAAATAAAACAATAATTGTACAATCAAGCGAATAAATGCACTTTATACTTTTTTATCTCTATATTGTTGTTAGTAAGCTAACTTTCGTTGATTTGCAAACACTTACAAAATGAACCCTTACGTTCACATTTTTGCAGATGTGTATGGACATGAGCGAAACGAATACGGTTTCAACAAGAAAAATACCAGAAACTTCTGCTTGTTTGTGTATGGAAGCCAGCACGTTTCGTAAATAACACTGGTACAGTGTTAGTAAATTCAACTTTGGACTGCTGTTGCAAATTTCAGCACTGACAACTCCGTCAAGTATGATAATTTCCTTTAGCTGACTTCACAGCCAGTGCCGATAGGACTGATGTGATCTCCTCGCTTCCCTACTACCTACATCTTTCATCCAGGAAGGCTTTGGTCCTTGCCTTTTTGCCGTTTTTTTATTTTATTTATTCGGCATGTGCGTGTTCTTCACCATGATATTTTCATGATTTGCTCGAATGCCAAAGCCATACTAGAGCACTGTTCGCAAAAGAATTTTTTTTCCTTTCCACCTTGCATTATTGGACTACTCCGTGCACTACATCATTATTGGAGTCGCGTGCTTCTTCATTGACGGGCAGAGATACAGAAATCGCTAGATAAATAAGTTAAAACCTGCTTCCCTCGTGCAAAGAACTAACAATCGCTCGGGCCCTCGACACTGTTAGTTCTCAGCACTCGGGAATCAGACGATAACCTATACTTATTATCCTACTTTCATCTGGACCATTGTTAAAACGATGCTGTATAAATCCCGTATTCTCACGGTTGCAACAATGCTCAACAATGATTGCATACTTATTCTACATACATATTCTGCACACTTATACTGTACACTTATTTCGCACACTTTTAGATTTCATACAACTCCACTTCGTCTAAAGCCTTCAACCAAAACGTGTATGGTAATTTTGTTGGCTGAATCCGTCATGACACAACATCCAATGAATTCGTCGATTCAACTTCAGATATTCTTAATGCCTAATACTCTTAAAACTGGTAACTAGAATAATCGTTGCGATCGACGAGGGGGGGGGGAGATGAGGCTTAATGGCGCGTCGACAGCTTGGTCATTAGCGCCAACCTCAGTCACAGTGCAGTGGTCCGGGTTGCCACTGCACCACACATTACAGATATATTATTCAAACCCCTAATCTAAATCTTGTCATACATCTGTACCTCCTGCAAAAATTGAAAAACACCGGACAGGAGTACAGACTGAGATCGACGATTGATTCGCTTAATTAATATCAGATTTCGCAATGCGGAAGCAAACCTGAAAGGCAAAATGAGATTAACTTAGGTTAAACAGTAAAACATGCGATCCACATTATGTATTGCTGCATTCACCTTCTCAAGATTTCCCGTGTGATAAACTCGTATATTATTTAGCTCGAAATCAACGTAGACAACATTTAATTCACCTAATATGACTGCGCCCTACATCCAGATCTGGCTTCCAAACGGAAGGTGGTAGGAGTGTTACAGGAAACCGACTATGGTTTAATCAAGAACCACGCCGTGAATTCGTTGATCAATAATACTCCCTTTCTACCCCGAAGATCTCTTCCACACGTTTGTAGAACAAGGACGAAACATTATGCCCACAAGGTATGGTTTGTAAGTGCCCTTATTGAACAGAAAATACTAGAAGTATAACATACGTCATGAAGTAACTTGGTGGCTGACAAACTCACGACATCAGTCCCCAAAGTTAAACTCAAGAAATTTTACTCAGTTTTGAATCTAGCCCTTGCAATTACTAGGACTAAATCCTGAATTTATTCCTAAACTGTATTCCCGTAACTGTTGGGTAATACATTTAATTCGTAAGTCTTTCCTTGGTTCCCAGGGAATTGTTAAAAACTAATCGTTGATGCTAAGGACTTATAATTGAATTCAAGATTACTTAATAAGCAGGATAGAAATCAAAAGCGGCTCTATTAATGGTAAATAATAACAGATGCAGAACTATTTCCGGTGCCTTTTGGACTTAAATGATAGACAGCCTAAGTGGGTGTTGAACTCTCGACCTCTGAGCGGGCCAAAGGTCGACCTCTAAACCATAATGAAACGGCCTAAGTACATATTTGAACTAGAGCCTTGGCCTTTGGTCGCAAAGGTCGAGAGTTCAATGTCCGTTCAGGCAGTTTGACATATAAGTTAAAAATACATCGGAAAAAGGTTTTCATCTGTGTTTATTTCAAGATTCCTTTCACATTAATGAGGCTGCAGGGGTACGGAAGCTTAAGGCTTTCAACAGATATTACGGCATCTTAAATGTTACTCCAAACCTACTAATATTAGAAAACAAAAACGAACTCGTTTGATGCTTAAGGTAAAGTTTAACTCATCCGAAGTCAAAGCAGCAAAGGAAAACAAATAAACTTTCCTGTAAGGTTTCATAACTGTAGTGTTGCTGTACTGGCTAGTCCACGTAAAAAAAAATATCATTTTTACTTTTGCAGACGATACATCAGCTAATGAACGGTGTATTCTACTTAGCTAAACGACATCGCTGAAAAATGTAAAAAAAAAACAAAACAAAAAAACTAATCATCTTAAAGTGTGCGCGGCCTATCTTGAGTTCACCCCAGGACGAACACAGATAATCGATTGTACGATTTTGGAAGCAGAGTGCCTTGTTGATATCCAAGATGGTTGCAAAAACAATGGCGGCCGTCGATTAAAGCCGCTCCCTCCAGGAAGACGTAGCCGCTCATAAAATACCTGCAGGACTCAAGATACACTGCGCACACAATAGTGATGGGATTAGCAAAGCTGTACAGGTAATTCGGGGTTCGTGCGAGTCCATAAGAGCCTGGAAATGTGCTGGAAAGTAATAATGAAATTCCATGCCTGGAAAAGTGCTTGAAAATCTTGAAAACTGATATATGTACCATCAGAAGAGTGTTGAACGGAAAGCAGACGACATGACTGAAGAACACTGAAAAATATTAGCCAAGAAAGGAGTCGTCTGTGTAGTCTTACATTATTCTTCCTTTGTTTGTGCATGACAAGTTTTGAAATTTGGACTCTGACTTTAATTGTATTTACGTGTATAACGGTTGGATACAGCAGTCAATTATAACGTGGACAAAACAACCCAGCAGCAGCAATATATATTCCAACACACAAGGTTTGCAGGAATGTTTACATATGTTCCTTTGCTGTTTTGACTTCGGATTAGTTAAACCTTACCTTAAGCATTAAACGAATGCGTTTCTGTTTTCTAATTCGTGCTACGTTGGCGTACTATGCAGTTTTATATTAGCTCGTTTTATGTCTTTATCAACTGCGTTTTCACAAACCAACATGGAAATGGAAATAAACCCTTTAATCTTCAGTCTACGTCTTACAGCTGGCGCTTGCTGGTAGACATTGTTGCAAAATAAAAAAGGGTTTAAAGGGTAAAGGGTTTAACGAGCGTTAACCACTCCTGGTCATCTGCCCGAAGCCCTAAGGCCCAATGTCTGCAACAGCCAGATTCTCAGGCGGTCACCCTGGGAAAAAATAGCAATGTTGGAAACAATATAAAACAATCAATTTGATGGTTTAGAGCTCCCTAGCCCCTGAACCACTTGACCATTTAGAAAAGGCCTTATGGAAATGGCACATGGACAGAGCAATACTTGTAAAACGAGCTAAGAACTAACTTTATAGGACAAACTAGAGGAAGTCCTTGCTACGTACTGTTGGTCTTAGATACACTGTTTACAACACTGGTACGGTTAGGTTGCTGATGTGTATGTCTATGTTCAGCGAAAAGTGTCTTCAGTCCAATTTGTTCGCACACTGGCTAACAAACCCTGATTATCGTTCGCTTCGGTCACTCAATCAACGCATCCTGTGACTCAACTCACTGGATGCACCGTTTTAAAAATCGGCACGCTGTAGCATGGTTGCATCAAAAACTTTTCGATGGCTAATAATGCTGCATTGCGTGCTGAAGTCCGTTGTACGCACGGGTGGTGTTGGATGCAACGTTTGCAACACTGATAAGGTTTGAAAGCTCACATTTATGTCCATGTTTGATCGAATTAAGTTTCGTCAATCAAATTTTCGTTTCAACCCCTCAATCAATCGTCAAGTGATCAGCACCGATGCTTAAATATTTCTACGGCAAGTAAATAAATACAGTTTTGTAGAACAAAGTTGATCCTTTAGCACGGCGGCTTTTGCATTTTTCTTTTCTGGGAGAGGTAGAAAGCAAATTGCCGGCATAACAATGCCTAATTATTGTATTTGTTTTCACTTAAACGTGTTATTGTTGCCGACTAATTCGCAAGGTTGTTAGACTGAGCGCATGGCTTGAAGGCCGCATCTTTGTTCTTAGCAGTAAAGAGTCTGAATCTGAAGCAAGGTTGTTATGATATAGAGCATGTGACTTGTGGCTCTCAAAAAAACAAAAAACAAGCAAGGTATAGCAATGATAAGCTTCGTGCTCCTCAGTGATTGTTGCTGGCCATTTTGAAACTTTTCAGCTCTGCTCTGAACGCTCGTATTTACGAAATAAATAAATAAAATAAGCCATTCTATCGTTTGTAACTACCAATTTCGAGGTAGCTTAGTTTGGTTTAAAACTAAATACGTTTAGCTGAAACACGGATTCTTTCAAAGGGTTCTTTCAAAGGGTTTAAAGGGTTTAACGAAATGGATTCTTTCGAACATTTATTAAAGACCTTGGCCCGAAGCGGTACGCCCCTTCTTAAACTATACAATACCTTACACAACTTACGCACATACTTACAATTTTAACACCATCTCAGTTCCAGTTTGCTTTATTGAGGCTCCATAGTAACATGATTTTAGGCCTAATTTTAAAAATGCAGTTTTAATTTGGGAAGTAGCAGATATAGGCCTAATGGAGAATTTGGTTCGACGGTAAGCCTATTCATTCATGCAACAATGCGACGAGACTATTTTAAACGAAGCTAAAATCCATTTGTTTTTATTGAGTGTTACCTTAGGATTTTAATTCGACGATCAAATGTTATTATTTATTTTAGTTCCCCCGAAGAATTCTATTAGCTATAAGGACGTAACGATGCTTTAATTTGCCATGTTATTTAACTAACTTCTCACACTGAATCTAACGTTGTAAACAACGGTCATCAATATCTGGTACCGTTGCTAAGTTGAAAAAAGCGACGGACGGACGGACAAAGTCGTTGCAATCGTCTTCTCAGATGTACGGCTGTACAGAAGACTAAAAGGAATGCCAGGATTGATTACCTAAAAAGTAAAAGCCTCAGCGAAGCACCTGTTTCCAAAGAGTGGTATTCTAGGTAAAATAAATTCATCACTCACTATGACAGGAAAAGAAAATAATAAAAAAGGCCGCGACAAGGAAGCTGACGATCTTTATTCATGCGGCGATATGGTTCAGGAAAGGATGTGAAATTTAATTACCAGGAAATTTAATTTAATGCTTGCGTCATGCAGTCGACAGCCGATTGTGCTGGTTTGTGCAGTTTTGTTGAAAAGCCGTTGCCGAATTCATCAGCATCAATGCTAGTGTCAAGTTGCGCCAGTTGACAACCAGGTAAGCTGATTTGTCCTTCACTTGATTAATTTCACTGCGTAAACAAAAAACTTACCCCGTGTTTCTCCTTTATTGTTACATAATTACCTTTTTAAACCCTCTGATTTCTGAAAATTTTAAATTTTAATTTTTACTAAATTTTTACCAAGCTAACATATTTTGTGAACTGCTTGCGTTTTTGCTTTAGAATATTCAGTTACACCAATATATTGATTTAAAATAGAAAAAAAAAGCCGTATAATTTAAACAAGAAAAATTGCTAAAGATACTTAAATACACATTTTATTCTGTATATACGTGAATTTTAACATTTTTAGTTCGACTTCTATTGATTAGGATTGAGGTGATATTGGAACCCAAGGTAGTGTTACAAAGTGAACTAAACACCGTTATTCGAAAAAATTCGCGACTTACAATTTGAAGTACCAACTCTCCCTATACTTTTTCAATTTTTTCCTGTTTTTTATTTTATTTTTTTTCCCTTTAAAGAGCTTCTTTTACTTAAAAAGATAAAAAAAATCCCCGTAAATGGAAGCCCAGTAGCAGACCATTAGCCTATGAATCATCAGTAGTGATAAATCGGCTGCAAGTTGGTATGAATTCGGCTAGTTAAGAACACACAGAAACATTCGCTATCACCGATTAAGAGCGTTTAATACTTGATTCTCTGTTCTTAATCCCCCCCCCCCCCAGCTAAGAAGTTAGGAATAAATTGGAATTGAGTGCTTTTTACCGGAAACTAATCATCTATCTCCTGAGCACTTACACAACGAGATCACCCAAAGATAATCTATAGTTTTTCGGGTGCTTACTTTTCCACGAAAAAGAAAACACATGTATTTTACATGGATCGTAAGGTTTGCGGGAGGAGAGGAAGGGAGAAGGCACTTAAGTGGTTGCTGGGGTGGAGACGGGAGAGCTGGTTGGTTTAGGAAGAGCATTTTAAGGGGGTTGCCGTAGGAAGGGAAGAGGCCTGCTTGTGTTGCACGCCCACCCGGCTTTTCACTAGTAAAGTATAAATCACAACGGTAAAAGGTTACCGAATCAAACAGTCAGCATTTTAGAACTTGTTTTATGAGAATGCCAAACACAATAATCTGAGAAACACGTAAAGAAAAGAAGAATGTGCCGATCGGGACTCGAACCCAGGACTTGCTGCACTTTTCTCCTAGTAGACTAAGCAATGCGACTCCGGTGTGGACCATGGCAAGCTGCTTGGGCGTTGCTGTTCAGCCATTCTCACTGGCGACTTAAAAATCACAAACATTTATACACGAATGAAAAGCAAATTTTTTTTTATCTAGCGCGGTGGTTAACTTGCCTTCTTTCCTCATATGTTTGTTACCATTACGTCATTATGAGGAAGATTTTGGGCTTTTTGACGGAAGATGTTCTTCTTACTAATCGTGTTTCATAATTTATTACTTAAGCCTGCCGTTGACTTCGAGGAATTATTTGCAGACGTTAGGCAAGGGATATCTAAAACATTGCTGTATTTGGATTATACAGTAAGGACACTTTTGAATTCTGCATGAAATGGATTCGTTTTGTAGTACAAAAGTTCAACAAGTTGGATGCTGCTGCAATCCGTCAAACGTTGGAACAATGTCTAAAACCAGCCGTCGTTCATAACAATGGAAGTCCACTTGAAAAAAAAATCTTTCCAGGCAAAATTACTCAATGGAAGACAAGTCATCAGACAGAATACCCTCGGAAAATTATTCCCCCCCAAAATCGACAAAGTAGTCCACCATTTTTTATATTGTAAACCCGCAGCGTACTAAAATAGGCAGCAATCAAAATATGTTGTCTTTTCCAGCCCATCTCCCGTCCGGTCGCATTGCGTCGCAATGTATGCATTCCTTTTGTATTTGAACATAACGTTTACCTGTTGTATTCTTCTCAATACATTTCTCCGTAGAACATTCTTTTTCAGAGTTATTCTCTAAATAACTCGCAACAAATGTCTTTTTTTTTTTGTTTTCTTCAGAATGTGTCTCGTTAGAAGTCTGTTTGTGGCTCTTGTAATATGCATGGTTTGGGCGGAAGACAAACTAAAGCTGCCGAAAGACAATCCTTGTCTTACAGTAAAATGTGCTTACGTCGATTCTTGTAAAGAGGGTTTTACTTTGATAAAAGGAGTCTGTTGTTCGCATTGCGAGAAAGTTAGCGGTAAGCATAACATAATAGAGTATACGTTCAGTGCGTGTGTGTTTGTGTTTTCTATATGTTGCTATATTCGTGTCTTTCTTAAATAAATACGTATGCAAACCTATTTATGTTGCCTTTTTGCACTTATATGTCAGACTGCCTGAGCGGGGAATCGAACCCACGACCTTGAAATCGAAGGCCAAGGTCCTACTGCTGAGCCAGACTGACACGGCATTTGATTTCAAAGGTCCTGGGTTAGGTTAGGTTGATTATTTCCGACTTGCACATAGTGGCTGATAATTCAAGGCAGCACCAACCTTTGCAATCATTGAAAATACCATGCGGACAATTTTAGAAGCAACCACCTATTATCGAGTCGTTACAACCCTTTAATGAATTACTTCATTTTGCAGGAACAAACTCTAACTGCCCAAAAGATGTGTGCCAGAGAGTAAAGTGCGGTGTACGTGAAGGAGAATGTCAAGGCAAAAACCAGTACATAAAAAAAGGTGGTGGAATCTGCGGATGTTGTGATGCCTGCATCACCTTAGTAGGTAAGTTTCATGAGAAATACTAACCTTAAAATATAGTGTATAGCAATAAGGATAACGTATGGGCTAGGGTGCATGTATTACAAGTTAATAATGCTACTGTTTTTAAAAGTAGTAAAAAAATAAAGACAACTCTACGCAGTTGCTACTTAACGAAAGTGACACTGCACATCCTGTTAGGATCCCTTGTATTAAAATCGCAAATTGGGCATGCGTGACGTCATCATGCATCCAAGCTTAAGTGAACATACACAAATAGCTACACAAAGCAAGAGCTACTGAAGGGATTAGTGTGTCACCGCCGACGTTCGGGATGTTGAGACACACAAATCACGTACACCCCTCTCACTCCTTAAAAAATTCGGAGATAAAAAGCATTAATTAAAAATAACTAAATACAGATGCAAACCTATTTACTT
>JAHWFP010132998.1:0-14489 GCA_023313725.1 Lithobius niger
GCCCGCAAGCAGGCGTCCACCACGGAACAGGAACCCGCCGCGGCTGTGTGGACGTACGCGGGATAGTAGCATGAGCAGCAGCAAGGACCACATCAGTGAAATGAGTGGAAAGTTCATCCACATCAGAAAAGTCCTCAACCGCACGCTGAAACACAGCAGCCTCAGCAAATGCTGACCATTCAGCATGCTTAAGCGCCCACCGGGCTGGCCTGGAAGCCACAGAACCCCCTTGTGTTGTGGACAACACAATGGGGAGGTGATCGCTCCCATGCAGATCGGCAGTGACAGCCCAAGTGAAGTGAACTGGGATGGCCAGCGAGCAAAAGGCTAAGTCCACCGCTGACCAATTGCCCGTTGCCAAGTTACAGTGTGTCATGGCTCCATCGTTCAGGATGCAAACGGACCCCCTCCGCATCCACTCCTCAAAGATCCTTCCCTTGTTGTCAGTATTAGGTCCTCCCCACTGGACATGGTGGCTGTTAAAGTCGCCCAGCAAGAGGAACGGGGCAGGAAGCTGTCGAACCAGGTCCTCCAGGTCACCAACCCCAAAGACCTTATCCGGTGGCAAATAAAGCGAACAGACAGCCTGAAATCTAGTGTGCAGAGGCACACTGGCATGCGGCTGAGAGTGTTGAACCAGCACTGCAACACCACCATGTGCACGTGGCACAGGGTCTGCGTCCAGACGGTAGACAGAGTAACCCCTAACAACCGAATTATCCGACGCCTTAAAGCAAGTTTCCTGAAGGCAGCAGCACAGAGGTCGCCAATGCGACAAAAGCAGCCGCAGCTCTTCTGCATGGGTCCGATAACTTTGACAGTTCCACTGAACGATGGTATGCGCAGGCATTAGGGCGGGCTTAAGACAACACCATCCTCCTCAACTCCTCCTCTGGGCGATCCGAAAACATCTGAATCCTCACCCGAATCAAAAGATGGAGTGAGGTTCAGAACAAAGTTGTCCTCGGAAGGAGGAAAAAGTTCCAGAGAATTAGAACAGGAAATCTCTTCCTGCTCCATGGGCAGAGTAGTATCACAATGTTGAGGGGGCGCAATGGACCCCTCAGCAAGCTAGCCGTTCAACGACCGTTTCACCGTCTCTCCCGGTGGAGACGTCTTCACAGGCGGAGTTGAGGCTTTACCAGCAGAAGCCTTCTTCTTCGACGGCTTCTGTGGCGCACTCCGGGCAGGCGGAGGCTTAGCCGAAGCCTTCACCTGCCTGGGAACAGTTAGAGCGTCAGGAACAGGAACAGTAACAGGAGCAGAAGCAGAAGCATTTGCAGGCTGGGCAGATGTTGACGGCACGGCTGCAACCGGGACTGAAGGACCCAAAAGACCCTGCAAAGATGGATGTTGCTGGGTCAACAAAGTAACAAGCATGCCCACCGTCCTCGTCAAAGACCTGAGCTCAGCGCGCAAATCCGCTAAATCAGCAGACTCACTAACTGGGCCAGTCAATGACGCACTGCACACCTGGGCAAAAGAACGTGTTAGCGTCGGTGCTGATAGTTTGGCTTTCTTCCGGGCCTCTGAGTAGGAAAGCCCGTCCTTAACCTTCAATTCCTGAACACGACGTTCCTCAACATAAACATGGCAGTCCCGTGAAGAGGCCTGGTGATGACCACCGTAGTTGATGCAGCGCGCCGGGGCAGCACAATCAGTGCCCTCATGGGCTGCCTGAGCACAGCTAACACAGGTTGGCTTAGCCTTACACGAACCGCTGGTATGACCAAAGCGTTGACAGCGGTAACACCGCATTGGGTTCGGGACATAACATCTGACCTTCAACCGCAGGTAACCGGCAGTAATGTGCTACGGTGCAACCGGCGAATCAAAGGTCAGGAAAAAGGTGTCAGTTGGCTGGGCACCATTCTCGCCTTTCCGCGTCAAACGCCTAACGGCCGTAACGCCTTGTGACTTGAGTTCGTCCAGGATGACATCATCACTGAGACCCCTCAAATCAAAGCACGTCACGACTCCCTTACTGCTATTTAAGGTACGATGCGGCTCCACACGCACCGGACATAACCCCAGTGCACTCGCCTTCAAAAGCCTCTTTGCCTGAGCATCGTCCGCAACCTCCACAAGGTATCCCCCAGCACGGAGCCGAGAGACACTCTTCGGATCTGAACCACAGATCCCCTTTAGCGCTTTGTGGACAGCGAAAGGACCGAGTTGTGTAACATCTCGGCCCTCACCTGTCACCACCAGGAACTTCGGGACTTGGTCCCGACTCTTACGAACGTCTGGTAACTGGGCACTAGGCCCAACCATCTCAGGTTCCCTCCTCTGGCGCTTGGTAGTGCGGCGAGGAGGGGAAGAAATTTTGGGGGAAGAAGATTTTGTGGGGGAGGGGAGGGAAGAAGTTGCCATAGAGAGCAAAAAAGAAGTTGCGGCGGTGCGCTCCCCAGAAAAGAAAGTACTCGGCGCACTCGGCGCGGCACTCGGGTGATGCAGGGCCGGAAGCCGTATATCCAGGGCCCTGCACCAGGAAGCTAACACCGCCGTCTATCTCGGTGAGGTGGCAGCCTAAGCATGCCGAGAGGCGAGGCCACCAAGGAAGCCGGACACACCACCTCCCTCGATAATCCAAACAGTTCGGGTCCGTGATGCAGATGGATACAGCACAAGCCGCCTCCCCACATCGACAGGACCTGAAAGGTCATAGCCGATTGACCTTAGGCCGGCTCGCCCAAGCCACCCGTCCTCCGGAATAAGGAGCCAAAGCCCGACAGCTAGGATCTCCGCCTCCACGGATTACTAGGTTGCAGCACACGGCCAACATGCTGGGGGATGAGGATGAAAAGCCCAGTGGCCAGAATGGGCAAATTGGAATCAAACCCAAAAGGGGATTCAAACCGCCAAACATCCTCTAAGCAGCCACCCCGGGCCCGGTTTGTCTGGATGTCCCTTCACCTCTTTATGACTAGTGCTCGCGACGGGTGTTAAACCTGCCCGCCATACACACCGTAGGCGCACTTGCACACCGTAGTGTTGAGGTTGCTAGTGTTAAAGACGGACCAAAAACCCTCCGCCACGCTGACCCTTGGCACACTAGCAGACCGGAGGCACTGGGGGACCTTGGGTGTATCTCATGGGGTCCCGTATGTAGTTCGATTTCTACAGCTGCAATGCACGTTTTTAGTACGTTCATTAAGAATTCGTTGGTAGTCGATGAGGATACAGGGGGGGGGGGGCGGCGGGTGTCTTTGGTGGTATTTCATGAGGATCCTTGGCTGGTACGATTTTATCTATTATGAATGACTGGTGTACCACAATGCATGCTTTTGGTATGATCTACAAGAATTTTTGGGTTTCAGCCTCTTGGAGCGGGAATGGCAAGGAGTACTAAGGAGCCCTGGGGGATTACACAGGAGTTGCTTAGCTAGTTTGATTTGTCCTGCAAACTACTAGTTGTGTACCAGATTTCATTCTTTTTTGCACTATCTGCAAGAATTTGTTGGTCAGGCCTCAGGGAGAAGGCAAGGGGGGGGGGAATAATTGAGTATCTCGAGTGGGTTCCATAGTTAGTTCGATTTGAACTACTATGACTGACCTTTGTTCCAAATTTCATGCTTTTAGCTCGATCTGCAATAATTTGTTGATCAAGCTTCAGGGTGGGGGGTGCCGGGGGTGGGGAGATTTGAAGTCTTGGGGATGGATCCCCACGAAATATCCCCAAGGCTTTCCGGCCCCCCCCCCCCCCCACCCCACACCCCTGTCACCCCCCTCCCCGAGGCTTAATCGACAAATTATTGCAGATCTAGCTAAAAGCATGAAATTTGGATAAAAGTCAGTCATAGTAGTCCAAATCGAACTAGCTATGGAACCCACTCGAGATACTCAATTATTCCCCCCTTGCCTTCTCCCTGAGGCCTGACCAACAAATTCTTGCAGATAGTGCAAAAATGAATGAAATTTGGTACACAACTAGTGGCTGGTTCAATATGTACTACTAAGAATAACATGTGTGCCATAATTCAAGCTTTTAGCTCGATCTGTATTAATTTCTTGGTCAAGCATTAGAGAGGGGTCACCAGGGGCGTTAGGAGACCTTTGGGGATTTTTCATGGGGGTTCCATAGCATGTTCGATTTCTACTGCCACAGTGAGCGGGCACTAGGAAACCTTTGGGGGTATTTCATGAGGTCCCATGGCTGGTTTGAGTTTTAATCCTAAGAAGGACTTGTGATTTCATGCTTTTAGCTCGATTTGAAAGAATTTGTTGGTGTAGCCTCAGTGGGGACTGGGGGGGGGAGGTCCTTGGGATCTTAGGGGATGTTTCATGGGGGTTCCATGGTAGGTTCGATTTGTACTGCTAAGAATGACTTGTGTACCAAATTTCAAGCTTTTAGCTCGATTTGCGATAATTTGTTGTCAAGCTTTACGTAGGTGGCACAGAAGGATTCGGGGGCCCTTGGGGGATACATCATGGGCGTTCCACGATTGGTTCGATTTGTGTTGCTAAAAATGACTTGTGTAAAAAATATCATTCTTATAGCCCGATCTGTAAGAATTTGTTAGACAAATCTCAGTGAGGGGGCATAGGTAGGCGGGGGCCCTTTTGGCTATTTCATGGGGGTTCTATAGCTTGTTCGATTTGTACTGATAAGAATGATTTGTGCACCAAATTTCAAGCTTTTAGCTTGATTTGCGTAAATTTGTTGTCAAGCTTTACAGAGGGGGCACAGGGAGTGCTGGGGTGGGGGGCGCTATGGATATCTCATGGGTGGTCCATGGCAGGTTCGATATGTACTGCTGAGAAAGAATTGTATACCAAATTTCATTCTTTTAGCTGGATTTGCAAGAATTTGTGTACACCATTAATGATTTCTGCCCAGTACTCTACAATAATAAAAGCACTGCCGACGAGTATACTGCAATCACATTAAAATCTCGATCAAAAGGCTCTGGTCGTTGTTAATACCTACATTTTAAGCTATAAATATTGAAAATCGGTTCATTGGTTCGATCTATTGGTGAGAGCAAAGTTTATAGTCCATTCAACTCTGTCACAGTGTCAAAGGAATATAGTAGTTACATTAAAGTAGCACACGGAAGTCCCTAGGCTTTGTCCATGTCTACGTTTTAGGCTATAGAACTTGAAAATAGGGTTAGTGGTTCGATCTCCAGGCGAGGGCAAAGCGTCCGAACAACAACAACAACAACAGCAAAAGACCATACCGTGTACGTCGAACAGTTCGATTGTTGTCATTAAAATTTGTAATGCAGTGTAATAGGGATCACTCGGCTTAAAATACCGAATTTCGTTGGCCTATGTCAATTATAGGAAAAACTGTACGAGTTCAAAATTTGACATTTAACATGAAAGTTCATGCTGAGGCTTACATAAGGACCGCTACTGCTGTCCTTGATATTTTATCTTTGTTGTAAACTGGTGATTTCTTTTTATCTCAGTGTGTCTGGCAACACACGTACCAAATTGTGGGTTGCGTCGAATTTTTGATTATGTTAATTGCGTGCTATGTTCTGTGATTTGGAAAATTATTTGTTTCCAGCAAAAAGAAGAAAATTAATTTTAAGGAAAGAGCTTTTGCAATAGAGGAGAAGGTTACTTTCACTTTCTCAGAGAATCATGTCATTTACCCAGAGGGATAAAGAAACGCCAAATTTCATCCTTGTTTTAGAGAGGGGGATTTCTTCAACTACTACGAAAAGAAGTCGCAGCTTCAAAACTCCAAGACCAACCCACAGTATATTTCCTTACACAAGTTCCTCCTTTTTCTATGAAAAATAGGCTTCCTTTCTCAATGAAACCATTTATTTCGCTGTACGATTCATTTACCATTGAATCAAATAATGACCCTCTGAAAGAAAACAAACCACGACCTCATATGCTTCGCTTACGTATATTTGTATTATTACAAGTATTCACATAAGCTTGTTCTTAAACCGCAAATCCACATTCACTCTTAACCAGTGGGAAACAGTAAACCACCTCTCTCATTCGCTCACCCAATTGAACCCACCTTCCTGCAAACCCCAAACGCCAAAAAGTTAGGCAAGGACCCCCATTAAAATTCATAGATGCACAAGCTTACCATGAGGGCACATCGTGTATGTCATTACTTCATAAGGCCATAACAGGCCTACAAGCCTCATCAGCTTCGCTCATCAGCTTCTCGTTAACAGTAGGCTATAGTTCAGTTCACTATGCTCTCTCTCTCTGCTGATTTATCAAACGGAACCAAGCTTTTTTCTCTAGATGGAGATAGCAGCCTAAAGACCCGAAGTAGACTAAAAAAGTGTGAAATATCCAGACAATCTGATCACTTAACCACGGTCCGTCGGGTCTAGAGGTTAGCACTGGACCCTAGAGGTTGTCCCAAAACCAGTCTAATAAAACTCAGGGAAAGCCAATTACTTGTATCATTCAATTGACGGTAGTGGGGTTTTTGAACCATGTAGACTAATGTAACTAAAGGAAACAAAGTAAAATGATAAATAGACAATTAGCACAACTTTTAAGCAAAAATCACTGCATTGATTGGTCGTCCGATTTATTAAAAGACCAAGAGTGAATTGAATTGATTGACAATTATGGAATATTGATTGACTACTGAACAACTGTTAACTAATTCATTATTATGCAGTATTTGTTGAATTTAGTGTGAAAACAGAAAAACTAAGTGAAATGTTTTAAAGATAACTCAAAATAACCTCTGCAAATGTTATATTTTTGTAAAAGTTGTAAACTGTAACCAGTAGAAGATATTAAGTACAGAATATTGACTTTGAGTATTGTAGATGTAAAAACGTACAGCTTGACCTCGTATGCGATTGTAATTGCATCAGACAGATTTAAACTGTGATCTATTAAACTGTAATTTGTGAATCTGAAATAAGCTATTATTGGTTTAATTCTAAATAAACTAAATATTTAACTTTGAAACTGACTTTCCTTGTGTGCGAACGAATTCAGTAAACCCAGTCTTTGCAGAAAGCCCCCATTGGTAGCAATATAGTGGTATTGAGTGTTGAACGGTGTAGCCGTTAGTGTTTAAAAATCGTGAGAGTATTCTCAGTGGGCAATCAAATAAATTCGCTATTGAAGAGTTTAATTACTAAAGAATAGCTGGCACTGTGAACTCACTGAAAAGTAATGGCTAAAAAAAATAGCATTGGGACAAGTCGCGCTGCGAACAGGATTCCATTTAGAATTCTGAAACACAGGAAATAGTATAAAATAATAAACCCGGACTAGCTTAGGTTAAGGGATAAAAATACAAGTGAGAACCTAACTTGCATGCCTGTTTATAAGCGAAGACTAGGAATATAAAAACTGTATTCATTCGGATAAGATAGTAATGGTGGGTTAGCACAACTAGCATTGAATTTGCATACACAGATGATATCACATATTTCTTTCAGGAAATACATATCAATAAGCACTCATCAACTCCATACATCCATTAGTTGATTGAGGGGTCCTGGTTGACATTTATATCAAGTTACTTATATTCAGATCAAAGTAATTCGTTGACAGGAGAATGATACTACACTGGTGTAATTCACGGCATTGAATATTAGAGAAAGGTATTTTGGTTAAGTTGAGAAGTACACTTCCTCTAGCGTTAAGTGGGTTTTTACAACTTGTATACTTACACGGGTGACGAGGAGAACTGACATTGGAGAGCGTTACAATTTTAGCTACTTTAGTGGGTGCTACTTGGACTGACGCACTCCAGGTTACAGTACGTAAATCAAAATTGAGAGGGCCAGCTGCTGCTTTTGTCAGGGAAAGACCCACTGAATGAAAAGTTGCCACTCTCGATGCCATTAATATTTGTTAAAAACCTTTTTTAGGCCTCCAGTACCTTTGGCTTTGAAGTGCTCATCCTTTACACTTATGCAGCAGGGTAAGAAGAGGGAGTGAGGGAATATGCTACCGTATCGAGAGCCGTGGTAGGGAAATTGAAAGGAGTAACGCAGCTGCTCAATTTGGCCCAATTTGTGCAGTCATTCAACTACCAATAGATCGCTCGTTCTCTCAAAGGCATCCACACAAGGTACCCAGGCACCCTCAATTGTGCAGGAAGGCACAAAGCATCCCAAGTAAATTAAATTCAGAGTGATTCTGAGATAACGATGGGGTGAGTAAGCAGAAAGGACTCCTAGAGTGACTACTAGCAGAGCAAATTAATTCTATTATAAAATCTATTATGGATTTGAATGGTACACTTCCTCGGAATAAAGTGACAGGCGACAATGGGGAAAACATCAAACTAGATCCATTGATATAGGCCTACAATCAGGCTCACAGGATTTGGACGAAAATGTTGAATCAGGTTCAGGGTATGGAGTGCTATTTTCGTCATTATTACGGCCATTTTGCCACATTGTGTCCCTGACATCCTGTGAACATACTAGGTGGGTGGTTAAAGGGGTGGAATGATGATGGAACTTACTTTAAAGCCGAGGTCAACTTGTTTGGTAATTTCAACTTAACTGGTATATTTTAACTTACTTTAACAGGTATAAGAGAAGCCTCCAAGTTTTCTAAAAGGGTTGGCCATTGAAGGTATTGATATCATTCAACCAGCGAAAAACCGCCAAGATTAATTCTATTAGCCAAGTTTTGCACCGAATAAATGTAATGAAAACTTAAAAGATTGTTACCATGAGCAGCAATGTTCCAGTTTTCATTGTACTTACGAAGAATTAGTCTGTACGATTAACTTTATGGCCTTTCTCTGGTTGAATGATGTCATTCCTAAGGTGGGTGATCGTTAGGTGTACCACTATTGGGAACTAGGTCACAGGAACGGGCAAATGTATCGGAGGGAAAGAAGCATATGACGTCAGCTGAAGTATAGAATAGGCTTGCTGCCACTTCGTTAGCATGTTGTCTCATATCAAACAACATTTGGTTGGCATGAAACCAAGGTTTGTTCAGCAAATGTATCAAGTTATAGTAAATTAAAACCTTATCGGGAAACGTGACAGCACTATCTTCATAACACATTCTCTTAAATTCACGACAGGGTTAAAGATAGATTTGAATGAGTCTTTGTCCAGAAGCTAAGTGTTTCCTTTCAAGTCACAAAATATTTAAAAAATAAAAACATATAAACCCATTAATAGTGGCTATTTTTCAACGCTTTCCTAAATATTTAGAAAATTTAAACTTTCCATGGTTTAGATGATGGTGACCCTGCCTTTTTATGTGTAAATCATCAATAAGTATGTAACAATAGAATACGACTCCAGAAGAAATTTACAGAAACTTACGGACAATAGGTTGCAAACGAAAGGATCTACATTTGTTCTGAACATTTTCCTGAGCATGAAACATCCAATTTATTACCACTGAAAAGCTTGAACGAACGCAGTTCCAACATTGCAAATGCTTTCAGCTTGAGTTGAATAAAACCGATGATTTATGATGTCCTGCTTCAGGAAATGCTTGTCATGTAATGCATCAGAATAAAAAAAAAATGTTGAGCTACTGCTGACATCTGCAGAAATATTCAGAAGTTTATTGATTGGAGAAATGCAAAAGGAAAATGATGCTGTGAAACCTATTACCTTATGACAGCGTCACTCGTCTGGAAAACATGAATTTATAACGTAACTCTAGGTCTGCGATAAGGCAAAAGACAGAAAACTGAAAAGAACGAACAGAACGGAACAAGCATTTCCCGTCCAAGTTAGCGCAGAATGACAATATAGATCCTTTTAAAATAAAGCGCTCTACCGCTACCTGCTTCTCCCTGCCCACGAGTAACAAGTGGACATGGTCCAATCACTTATCTGCCTAGTATTTTGCGTTGAGTTGATTATCGTCTAGTTAAACAAATTTTCTCGAGCCTTTGTAGGGTTAATAGTCATGGTAGCATACAATTACGCATATTTCGCTCGATTTCGATTAAATATCGGCGTTGTAAAATTGAGTGTTGGTTTGCCGCTATGTTGGATTCGCCTACTGGAACAAGGAACCAACAGATATTCAGCTCAAGGAGGAGCATTTCAGTCGTTCCATAAGTCATCCATTTTGAGATTGAGAGGTGGCATGATTTTTCCGCAAAATCAACTGAACGGAATGTTTCATGCCATCATAAACTTAGCACATCACCAAAATGTAAAGTTTATATTAATACTGAGCTCACGATGACAACAACATATGGCTGGAACATGCTGAAAGAAATGTAAAGAGCCCAATTCAGACAAAGTTTCAAGAAAATTTAAACTTTTTTAAATTCACAAAACGGCCAAATATTTCACAATTTGGTAAAATTTGTTAAATTTATTAGGGGTTTGTTGTTTTACTGGTTCTGATTAGTAGTCCGTAGTACTACTAGTTTTTAATGGCTTTGAACTTTTTGACTTGTTCACCAATGCCTAACGACGTGCATTCTATCGCCATATGCCACCTCGAATTGTAGTTCGTTTGTATGGCCTTGTTATGCGCCCAATTCCGTCTGTCCTTCAGCTGATGTCACACGATTATTTACCACCCTCTGCACCAATTTCAACCTATTTCGCCCTGTAGCTGATCTGTTCTTTACTACCTTGATCACTACCTTTGAAGGCCGACTCTTTTATTTGAAACTTGGTGGCTTCTCTTCTAGCAGTTTTTGTTTTAGGTGGATTGTTAATATCATAAAGACAGCAGCAATGTACGCACATGAGCAACGTGCGATCGTACAATGCCAACGATACCAGTTCACGGAATCCATCATTACTACCGTGCAACGATGATTCGCCGCGCGGAAAATTACATTGTCAGCCAGTGAAAAGTTGATTCGTTTTCGAGAAACAAAACGAAACGCTTCCGGCATTCGCTTAAATCTTTAAAAAACAAAACAACGCTAATTTTTTTATTATTTTGAAGCGCCAGGACTGTAAAATTGGCGGTTGGCATGACTAAATTGCTTACCGTGCATGTTTCCCAAATATGGACTTCATGACCCAAGCTTCACTGTTTAAAAATTGAAAGACAGTTGACACATGTTGCCTCATTGTTTTTCGTTCTTTATTTGCTTGCAAGTAGCACGAACCCAACTCCATTATCCCCCTCCCCACGATGATGAGCGAGACAATTTAGCAGGAGAAACCAAACAAAAAGACCAGGATCGTTGCCATGCCACAATCGACACCATTTACTACTTTTACGCTATCTTGGTTTGACCCTTAGGTTTATGCCCAAAGTTATTTTTTATTAACATAGCCCACTAGACTTTCCATCCAGTACTAATAAACTTAGCCACATATTTCTTGGCCAAGTACAAATAGTTTGTGTGAACATTAGTGTTAAACCTGAAAAAAAATTGTAGCAAGCATCGACACTCTTTGGAATGCTAGCCACCAAGGGTAAAACCATTTTGATGGTGTGAGAATGTAAAATTACCTTGTATTGCAAGTATCTTATCTTCAACTGTTGTCACAATAAAAAGATGGGGTCGGTTAAAACAGTTTTCCACTACACTGCAATAACTTCACAACTATTACATACTAACAGTCGTACCTAGCTTTGCACAGTGCCTTGTTCCACGCAGGGTTTTATTTCACCATGTTCATCCGGTGTTTTGATTGAAGGGTAATTCTACCTGTTCACTATGACGAGTAATTTTTCTACCTGAAATACTCCCTCTTCCCCAATCCTATCCTTCTCACCTCCCATTCCCTTTTCTCCCATCGTTTTTCTCTCCTCTCCATTCTCTTTCCCTCCTCCTACCCATCGCTCACCTTCCCCTTTGCCACACGCAGTTGAATTTGAATAGGTAGTTGAGTTTATTACTGCCTCTCCCCCTTCTTCTCTGCCCCTCCCCCTTTTTCAACACTTGGCAAAAATTGATTCAGTCTCCATCCCAAACAACAACAAAAACGTTACCTTGTAGGTTCAGTTAATGTGTAATCACAATGCTTAACCTTTTCACTACTGAATTATTTCTGGTGATTTATTTTAAGTCCCATACTATAGGTTGGTCGGTCGTGAGATTCGAACCAGCATTCACTTGGTTTGATGACGAGGACACGTACCACTGGCCTGTTGTAGCACCCAGACCAACCTCTCACTGACCATCCGTTCCATAAGTTTACAGACACAGCTAGTCAGAGCGATTGGGCGATAACTGGAAGGAGCAGTAGGGTCTTTGCCCGGTTTCGCAATCGGGATGACCACTGCTGTCCTCCACGCCGCCGGAACAGAGCCTTCTGCCCACACACGGTTGAACATCTCCAGCAAGAACTGCTGGGAGGCAAGAGGCAGATGTTTCAACAGCTGATAGTGAACATCATCAGGCCCTGGGGCGGAGTCATGCGACTTGGACAAGGCTGAAACAAATTCCTGCCTGGTGAACGGTAAATTGTACTCCCCTAGCCCGTCGGAGCGAAAGTCTAGAGAGTGAGCCTCTTCTCTACGCTTTATTCTGAGGAAACCAGGATCATAATGGTTATCACTCGAGACCCGCGCAAATGCAGACGCAAGACAGTCGGCGATATCCGGCACAGAAGAGATCACGGAATTCGCCACCTTCAGCTGTGAAACCGGGGAAGACATGTTCCTCCCCGAGATCTGGCGCACCTTCCGCCACACCTGCTGAGAAGGCGTGAAGCGCATGATCGACGAAACATAAGCTGTCCAGGAAGCACGTCTAGCCTCACGTATGACATACCTGGCACGGGCACGACAGCGCTTAAAGGCTACAAAGTTGTCAATAGTTGGGATGACTGTAACCGCACGCAACGCTCGCCGGCGGGCCAGAATAGCCCGCCCGCAAGCAGGCGTCCACTTGGTTCAGGTTTTCTTTGACTTGGAGAAGGCTTATGATACGACCTGGCGTCATGGGATTCTCCGTAATCTCTATAACTGTGGCTTGAGGGGACAGATGCCACTGTTGCTTTCCGCTTACCTCTCAGGGCGTTCTTTTCGTGTTCGTGTCGGGGAGACTCTTTCCCGCCCGTTTGTCTTGGAGAATGGTGTGCTTCAAGGAGGTGTTCTTAGTGTCATCTTGTTTGCTATTGGGATCAACCCCATTGCTCAGCAAGCTGCTGTTCCCCAGTCATTGTTTGTCGATGACTTCGGCCTGCGCTTTCGGGCAGCTCGCATGCAGACCTGCGAGCGGCAGCTACAGCAGGCGATTAACAAAGTCCAGACCTGGGCGGTCAGTAATGGTTTCCGGTTTTCTCCGGACAAGACTGTGTGCATTCACTTTTGCCGCCAACGAACACTGCACCCAGATCCTTGCCTGTACTTGGGGCAGGCGCAGATTCCTGTTGTCCCACAGGGACGTTTCCTGGGTCTGGTGTTCGATTCCAGGTTATCTTGGCTTCCACACTTGCACCAACTTAAAGACAATCTTTGCGGGCACTTAACATCTTGCGGGTTCTGTCTGGCACTTCATGGGGTGCCGATCGCACTGCCATGTTGCGCCTCTACAGAGCCCTTGTCGGCAGCAAACTTGATTATGCGTGCATGGTGTATGGTTCGGCTAGTGACTCGACTCTCCAGATGTTGGACACTGTGCATCACAGTGGCCTGCGTGTGGCGACTGGGGCATTTCGAACTTCTCCAGTGGTCAGCCTCTATGCTGACGCCTCGGAGCCACCTTTAGCCATTCGTCGGCGGAAGCTGGCCATTCAGTATGCTGTGCGTTTACGTGCTGTGGAATCCAGTCCTGCTTGGTCCATGGTTTTTGGGCCAGACTTGCGAGTCGGTAGATGCAGGGTGGGTAAGGGTGATTTCCGCGATAGGCTCCAGCAGTCCTGTCAGGAGATAGCCTTTGAAATGCCCAGCGTCTTGAGGCTTGGGGGGATGCCAGTAGCCCCTTGGCTTGTCCCAAGTGGCATTTTCATTTTCGCTCTGGCGTCCCTCCCGAAGGGTTCCACTCTACCAGCAAGGTACTTACAGGAGTTCCGGCGGCTGTGTTCTCAGTACGCCGGTTATCAGCGAATGTTTACTGATGTTTACTGACGCTGGCGTGGCTTGTGCTTGTGTTTGTAAGGGAGTGACGGTTGCCCATCGCCTTCCATCAGGCTATTCTGTGCTTTCTGCAGAGCTTTTGGCTCTCGGTTTGGCGGTGGAATGGATCCTTGGCCTTCAGGGCACGGATTTCATTGTCTTTAGCGATTCCATGAGTGCCCTGGAGTCCTTGTCAACTTACAATCCTCGGAACCCCTTGACACAACGTGTCCAAGCTTTGCTTTCCCGCTTGCCTGACCAGCAGAAAACCGTGCTTTTCTGCTGGATCCCGGGCGATGTTGGGATAGGTGGAAATGAGCAAGCGGATTCTGCAGCAAAAGGGGCCTTTTCTGGCCCTCTTGGAAGGGATCTCAGCCTTGTTCCCTCGTACGCTTTTCCAACTCTGCGTCTGAGGTTACACGCTTTTTGGCAAGCCTCGTGGGATGGACAGGACGGCAATAAATTACGAGCTATTAAAGGCACTGTTGAGGAATGGCACTCGGCGTGTCACCGCAGTCGCCGTGAGGAGGTGGTGTTGGCCCGTTTGCGCATTGGGGGGGGGGGGG
>JAHWFP010132999.1:0-20473 GCA_023313725.1 Lithobius niger
ATCGACGAAATATAATAAAAAATTCACAAGCATCAAAAGACAAAATGCCAAACTTCACAAGAAACTGGTGTTTTAAAAGTTCCTTAACAATATTCTAAACACAAAGAAAACCTGCTACATCAGTTCATACACACGTTCTGTTCGAATAGACTAGAACTAAGCTAACCACCGGGTAGTAAGGGTCTAATGCTTACCAGCCTCTTACTGACAAAATTTTACACCTAGACCCTGACTGTCAATGTTTGTCCGTGTTCCTTCTAGGTTTTGACTTTTGGATCCTTACTCTAAACATTTAACGTTCCGTTTTTGTTTATAATTTAGAATAATTCTAAGGTCAGTATAATGTTTTAAAACACCATTATTTATTACAAATTCAGTTTACATGTTCTTGATTCATGAAAATTAGGGCTATAGTTTTCCAAGCAAGTTCTATGTCTTCCTTGACAGTTCTAATGATGCTGATACAGTTTTTTTTTTATCCACCATCGTTTACAGTTTTACTATAGTTCAAATACATTTTGCAAGTACAATGACAGCCAATTAGTTTGGACAAATATCTGAGGGACATAAGGTTACAGGACTCATTATAACTGGACCACTAAAATTGAACGATGACTTACGCCAGGAAATGACGTTCCCCTCAAGATTTTCGTCTTGGCACTGAGATAAACGGGTAACTGTAAAATAAGAAAAAGCAAATAAATAATAAAATCCTTTCAAGTTACCTGAATTATACAGTATGCGCGGAAAATAAAAGTTACGGTTAAAAAAAAAAAACCTGCCTTCCGGTGGTCTGCGGAAGCGCAGAAAGAAAAAAGACTGATGAAAAAAAAAGAAGCGGGGTAAAAAAGCTTAAGAAAAAAGATGAGAGAAGCGCGAACGCAAAAAAAAATGTTTAATTGTTTTTGTGATTTTGTACTTTTGTTGTAGAGCAGTGACATTTGCCGCCATATTGGCACCAAATTGGCACCAGTATGGGTTTTGGAGGGCATAACTACAAGGTGCACTACATAAAAATGGAGGGAAAAACGACGGAAGAGCGGATTTCTTAGGCTTAAAATAACGTTGTTTTCTCCAACTACAAAAATCGCGCGTTTTAGGTCTAAGAAATCACTCTTCACAGCATCGGCTTCAGTATGACGCCCTTCTGTTTCTCTCTGCAGTGCCCCTTGCAGCTAACCCATTAAGTCTCCAGCATAGAGTTATATACGATAATACTACGTTGTGTCACTGCTCTATTGCAAGTCGTTGGTTAAGTGTGGTTAAGTATTTAAATGGTTCTCAAACTACATAAAATCCTATGAGGCAAGATAACCTGACGTTTAGCCCGATTGTCTCCTGTGCAGAACGTCTCTGGTTCCAGCCACAGACCATTCTGAGCCATGCCTGGTATTTTCAGGACGAGAAGGGCCCTGTGATGGCTTTTTTCGCATGTCGACTATGACGTGTAAAAGATCCTAAGAATTTCCGATTGGAATTCCCAAAAAAATTGTCCCGCTCTCATGCTGGTGCCATGGTTCGGCTTGAAGCATGACAAAACTCAAAGGAAAGTAGCCTTTCTACAGGTACGGTAGCTGATTACAAATTATTGGTGATAAAATTTTTTTTACGTATTTCATGCTTACCACCATAAGAAAAATTATTGGAAACATCGAATACTTTATGATCATTTTAGAGTAATTGTTTAAACTGACGGAACCAGCTTTACCTTGCTTCGAAGTCCCATACATACAGGCATCGTTTTATCATGGCTCAATTCTTTGTGCTTTTATTTATCACCGATTTTAAAACCTTTAACATATTTTTAGTTTCAACAAGTGGCTTTGGAGGGGCCGGACATATATGACATCACACAAAAAGGGGAAGGGGGATTCAAGTGAGTGACAGACCCGGACGGTGGTTATTCGTTTCGCCGAATCCCGTTTCGCCGAACATTTTTACTGTTTCGCCGAAAATTATCACTGCTTAAAATTCGGTAAAAGGGTAATGCCAATATCACCAATTCACGTTTAGCTGAATCAAAAAAATATTCAAAAAATTAAAATTAGCGAAGTTAAGGAAGCATTCCTACTTGGAAAGAATTTGTGATTAGTTGCGGTTTCTTACGTAATATGTTTAGCCACAGCGAGCGCGGCAGCCCGAGCGAAGCAAGCAGTTTGGAAAAAAATGTTCGGCGAAACGGGCATACATCTTCCGAACGGAGAGGAGGGGTGGGGGATCACTACATTTGTGACGTCACGTATAATCTTGATTTTATAACTTCCAACTTCTAAACGGGGTGAAAAGCAAATAAAAAAAAGGCCATCGTATTTTTTGGGACAAAACCGGACTAATATTACAACCATATTTCGAAATTTCCAGAATTATCTCCCTCTTCTAGGGTTGCGAGGGGAGGGGGTCGACGTTTGTAATGCCATTTTCTACGTACAGTCTGCCTTAAAAGTTGTGACAAACTGTGACGGGGGCGAAGAGGGTTAAAAAAGTGTGAAATTCGGGTGACGTCATTTTAGCCACGGAAACGCGATTATGCCACTTCCATCAACAGTGACGTCGTGCTCGAGTCTTTAAACCACTATCCTAACTAATCAGATAGATCAACAGCCGTTTCGACCTGATTACGCTGCTTCCATCAAAAGTGATGCAATACTCTCATCGTTAAACTGCTATCCTAACTAATCGGATAGATCAATGACCGGTCCGACCTGATTACACCACTTCCATAAAAAGGGACGTCATACTGTCATCTTTAAACTGCTATCCTAACTTATCTGATAGGTCAACAACCAACCGATCCGACCTGATTACGCCGCTTCCATCAAAAGTGACGCCATACTGTCATCTTTAAACCACTGTCCTAACTAATTGGATAGATCAACGGTGGATCCGACCTGATTACGCCACTTCTATTAAAAGTGATGTCATGCTGGAGTCTTTAAAACCGCTATCCTAACTAATCTGATGGATCAACGGCCGATCCGACCTTATTACACTGCTGCCATCAAAAGTGACGTCATGCTGGAGTTTTTAAATCACTATCCTAACTAATAGTATAAATCAATGGTGGATCCGACCTGATTACGCTACTTCCATCAAAAATGACGTCTTGCTGGAGTCTTTAAACCACTATCCTAACTAATCTATAGATCAACGGTGGATCCAACCTGATTACACCGCTTCCATCAAAAGTGACGTCATACTGTCATCTTTAAACCAGTAACCTAACTAATTGGATAGATCAACGGCGGATCTGACCTGATTACACCGCTTCCACCAAAAGTGATGTCATACTGTCATCTTTAAACCATTATCCTAACTAATCGGATAGATCAACGGTGGATCTGACCTGATTACGTCATTTCCATCAAAAGTGACGTCATGCTGGAGTCTTTAAACCGCTACCCTAACTAATCGGATAAATCAACGGCCGATCCTACCTGATTACAACGCTTCCATCAAAAGTAACGTCATACTGTCATCTTTAAACCACTATCCTAACTAATCGGCTAGATCAATGGCCGATCCAACCTGATCACGCCACTTCCATCAAAAGAGACGTTCATGTTGGAGTCTGTGAATGGCTATCCTAACTAATCGAATATCTCAATGGCCGATCCGACCTGAAAGGTGATATCATAGTGGAGTCTTTAAACCACTATCCCAACTAATTGGATAGATAAATGGCAGATCCGACCTGATTACACTGCTTCCGTCAAAAGTTAAGTCACGCTTGCTTCTTTACAGCACGTTGATAAACTAATCATAAAGCTCAACGGGCCTTCCAATCTGACTACACTGCTTCCGTCAAAAGTGAAGTCGCACTTGCTTCTTTACAGTACGTTCATAAACTAATTAGAAAGAATAAAAGCCGATCCGACCTAACTACACTGATTCTATCAAAACTAAAGTCAAGCTTGTTTCTTTTCATCACGTTCATAGACTAATCGGAAAGTTCAACAGCCGATCCGACCTGATAACTCTGGCTTCCGTCAAAAGTGAAGTCACGCTTGCTTCATTAATGCATATTCATAAATTAATTGGAAAGATCAACGGCCAAGCTGACCTGACCACACTGCTTCTGTCAAAGTGAAGTACTGCTTGCTTCTTTACAGTACGTTCATAAACTAATCGGAAATACCAACAGCCGATCCAACCCGACTAAACTGTTTCTATAAAAAGTAAAGTCATAATTGCTCCTTTACAGTGTGTTCATAAACTAATCGGAAAGTTTAATGGCTATCCAATTCACACTTCTTCTGTCAAATGTGTCACGCTTGCGTCATTAAAGCACGTTCATAAATTTATTGGAAACATCAACGGCCGATCTGACCTGACCACACTGCTTCCGTCAATGTGAAGTCCCGCTTGCTTCTTTACAGTACGTTCATAAACTAATTGGAAATGTCAACGGCCATCCAGCCTACACTTCATCCGTCAAAAGTGAAGCCACGCCGGTTCTTCACAGCACATTCATAAACTAATCGGAAAGGTCAATGGGCGATCCGACCTGACTACACTGCTTCCGTCGAAAGTTAAGGTAACACGTTCATAAATTAATCGGAAAGATCAACGGGCGATCCGACCTGACTACACTGCTTCCGTCAAAAGTGAAGTCGGCACGTTCATAAACTAATCGGAAAGATCATCGGGCGATCCGGCCTGACTACACTGCTTCGTCAAAGTGAAGTCAGCACGTTCATAAACTAATCGGAAAGATCAACAGCCCATCCGGCCTAACTAAATTGCTTCCGTCAAAAGTGAAGTCACGCTTGCTTCTTTACAGCACGTTCATAAACTAATCGGGAAATAGCAGTGGCCGACCCGATTAGGCCACTTTCATCAGAACTGAGATCTCGCTTGAGTCCTTAGAGCACTTTCATAAACCAAACGTTAAGATCAGCTAGTCCTTAAACCGCTATTACATCCCGATTACATCCCTTGAATTGATAACGATGTCACGCGTCTGTCGCTTAGGAACAGACTCCATACTTCGACATATACGTTAATGTAAGTTGACCATCATGCGTGCATTGTCAAAGGCGTTACTAAGCTGTTTTAAGTTGATAAAGTGCAATATAATCAGTTAGGGCCAGTACTCTCGAGTCAGTAGGAACGGAAGAACTACCAATATTCTACATGCAGCTTGTACTTTTATTCAAAATAATAATTGTTAGATCAGTAAACTTGTTGCACATAATAAACAGGAATAACCAAAAAATTACAGTACTTAAGCGAGACTGTTGACCTAGCCTATTACTTGGGCATTCTAGTCGTGCATGTGGCATGCATGGAGCAGTGAAAAAGTTACATTTTTTACTTGGTATGCCTTGATTAAAAAGCTTACCAACAATCCTAATGGTGCAAATGTGTTTTGCTTTTAATATGTTTATTTCTTACAGTCGATTAAACTATTACCTTCGCTCCGTTTGATGACAATCGCCAGCGAAGGTAAAAAAAACCGTTCCACCATCTTTAGCCTGTGGAATCAGCGGAAGTTCTGAACTCTTTCCAGAACTCGCAGTAAAGCTCATCACAATCACCACCGCTCACCAAAGTAGTTCGTAACACACGGTGAATTTGCGATCCCTCGCCAGTGGAGCATAGGTCTTACCGACTTTAAAGATGGCGGACCTGCAGTTGTTATTCGCTAGGTTATTTATAAAAACGTAATTAACAAATTGTGGTGGAAACTGTTGGCACACACATCGTCCCCATTTAGCTAAAAGAAGGGAAAAGTTACTCGAGTATAAGAATAAACGTACTATAGGCTTAGCAACGCCCTTTACAACGTAATAGTAATGGTGAGCACTACGTTCTTGAAACACGTCTTTCGTGATAGTGCTTAATTGCATAAACTCACCGAACGAATCAGTGCTTAGGCCTCCGCAAAGTACTTTCTAAATGAGCAGTGAATTTGCGATACCCCAGCGTGACGTCATCGCTGGAACATCGTACTCGTCGACAGCAGGAGCCAGTTTTTCTGATAAATTCATCGACTAAAGATGGCGAACCCGCGGTGGTTCTTCGCTAGGATTATTTACGGAATCGTAATTAACAACTGGTTGAGATTGTCGTTGTGCAGTGTCCCCGCTAAGCTTAAAACAAGGTAACAGGTCAGTCGATCGTAAGTAATAAAAAGTACTTATCGGCCAGTATTTAATGTAAACCTGCTTGTAGTGACGTACAAGACAATGCAAGCGTGATTGGTCAGCAAACGCTGGTTAGCAAAAACACTTTTTTTCTGACACTGCTCTCCGTTTGGCTCATCGGTCATTCCAGCGAGTACGTTCTAAAATTATTGTAGTGTGACGCCACTTTTCATGGAAGCGGTCGCTGACATGTTTGGTGAGTTTAATTTAAGTGCCGATTGGCCGCCATTTGCTCGTCAATGCATCCACGAGTGTGTTCTAAAACTGACGCGTGGCGTCACTTTGGATGGAAGCGGTCGCTAATATGTATGGTGAGTTTATGAAAGTGCCCATTGGCCGCCATTTTGCTCGTCAATGCATCCACGAGTGTGTTCTAAAACTGACGCGTGGTGTCACTTTGGATGGAAGCGGTCGCTAAGATGTATGGTGAGTATATGAAAGTACCCATTGGCCACCATTTTGCTCGTCAATGCATCCATGAGTGTGTTCTAAAACTGACACGTGGTGTCACTTTGGATGGAAGCGGTCGCTAAGATGTATGGTGAGTTTATGATAGTACCCATTAGCCGCTATTTTGCTCGTCAATGCATCCACGAGTGTGTTCTAAAACTGACGCATGGCGTCACTTTGGATGGAAGCGGTCGCTAAGATGTATGGTGAGTTTATGAAAGTGCCCATTGGCCACCATTTTGCTCGTCAATGCATCCACGAGTGTGTTCTAAAACTGATGCGTGGCGTTACTTTGGATGGAAGCGGTCGCTAAGATGTATGGTGAGTTTATGAAAGTACCCATTGGCCGCCATTTTGCTCGTCAATGCATCCACGAGTGTGTTCTAAAACTGACGCGTGGCGTCACTTTGGATGGAAGCGGTCGCTAAGATGTATGGTGAGTTTATGAAAGTACCCATTGACCGCCATTTTGCTCGTCAATGCATCCACGAGTGTGTTCTAAAACTGACGCGTGGTGTCACTTTGGATGGAAGCGGTCGCTAAGATGTATGGTGAGTTTATGAAAGTGCCCATTGGTCGCCATTTTGCTCATCAATGCATCTACGAGTACACTCTAAAGGCCTCTCCAGACAGAAGAAAATTTCGTGCGAAGCAATGCGCGACTACGTGCCTACAAGGTCAAAATTGCCGCAATCGTATGGTTGGTGTTGTGTTAAGGACCAATATTGAAGTCTTTTTTACACCATACTGCGACTCCGTGCAGCCGCGGCCAGTCTGGTTAGGCCTTAAGACTATTAACGTCACTCTACGGAGGCAGCGATCGGTTTGGCTGTAATTGGTCGCTGAGCTGTTAGGTGAGTTAAGAAAGTGTTCATTGCTTCGAACAGTCAATGTGGCCGATGATTTAGTGACGTCATGCCGAAGCGGTGTCGGAAAGTTCATCGTGCCTTCCAGAACAACTTTGGTGCACAGCCCTGAACTGTTCCGTGAGATTACGAAAGTACTCACTGGTTGTGCTAAACCTTAATTTTGTCTAAAACTGTCATTTACTTACTCTCATCTTCACAAAGGATACGATCCCATAGGTGAATTTCGCTAATATCCCCGTTAAAGCTATCCTGTTGTTGAAAGCCTCCTCCAACGGTGTCTTGGTCTTGACCAATGATGACAACGCCACCGGACAATACTGGGTAGCTGCGAGCTGTTTTGCTGCCAATAAGGTAATTAGGAACTTTCTTGCCATCTTGAAATGATTGAAACTCAAGTCTGTAAGCTGACCACGTTGTGCATTGATGAATCCATTTGTGGAATGGAGAAGTCGTGTTGGTTTCTGTACCGTCTTCATTGTTATAAGCTGCATGTAAAACTGCAAAAGAAAGTGTATTTTAAGATTAAATAATAAAAATACCATATCTTCAAGGACTCGTCACATTAGGTATGTATGGCAGTACACAGGATAGGACAACTGTCCGGATTAGGCAGTGTAATAAACGTGAGATTAGGAATAGCATTTAAACAGTTTGACATTGGTAATGACAATTGACGAACGAACAAACTGATCACAAATTGATCACAAATTGACGGTCTTTTTCAAAATAATTGCGTCGCTAACTTCTACACTAAACGTCCTAAAGTAGTGGTGTAAAATAAAAGTTGTGGGGGATAACAAGACAGAAACAAGCCCCCCCGCCCCCGGCAGCGGGGTTGTGGAAGTACAAGACAAAATTATGTATTGTAAAAAGTATAAAACACAGGGTGAACCAATATATACCCTTTGTTGCGCTCTGCTTTGTTTAAAAGCAACAGTGACCACGTTTGTAACAATGCCCTTTCTGGAATGAGCTGTGTTAGCTATGGGAGGCGGTGTTATCCAAAAAAAAACCATAGCAGGTTTGCTATCGTTATGCCAACCTCAACTCGTTTTTGAATACATCACCTCCCATAGCTAACGGCTCATTCTAGGAAGGGCATTGTTATCAAACAAAGAAAAAGGTTTCAAAGAGCTTAAGCGAGCGTTAACCAAACAAAGCAAGGCAAACAAAGCAAGGCTCAACAATGGGTACATAATTTTGGTTCACCCTGTAGGTTCCTCGTTTGACAAGTCCTGCACTCAGGAATGTGTACTTCACTGCCAGAAGACAGTTTATTCCTATACTTTTTTTTTGGGGGGGGGGGGGTGTTACGGTTTTAGTCTTATGGTTTTTGCGTACATCGTGACAAATTTGACTTTCTTGTACTTGTTGTTACTCCAGGCAACTGTAGTGTAAACAAGTATTTTTTTTTGATGGTGTAAATTTTACCTCCCCCCCTCCTTCTACTTGGCACAACCCCTAGAAAAAACTAGAGTTCACTAGAAAAATTGCAGAAAACAGCTAACAAATAGATTTTGTCAAGGTTCCTTACGTCCCCTCTCTACTCGTTCTTTGGTTGTGTGAGACGATTTCCCCCCCCCCCCCGCCCCTAGCGTTGTTTACGACACTCCCAGTCAATAGCGTGCACTTCGAACAAAACTACAGATAGTCTGCAAGCAGTGATGTGGGCATAAACTATGAACTTTGCGTGTGGCAGTTCATTCTAGATTGATTCTGAACGAACTTCGACGCACAAATGAAATACCGAATTTCCCCATCAGATAACGATTAGTTGATTGATTGATTGCTTTAGTGGGTCTCGGCCCGAAGCCATACACCCACCCTAATACTCAATCTAAAACAAAATAAAATTACAAACAAAAACGTCAAGGGTACGGCCGTAAAAAAGGGGGTTATATGACTGAATTTTCACTTGTTAAATGTGCACGGATAAAAATTGATGATTTTTAATTGAAATAATCAAATGAGAAAATTGCATCTGTTTAAGTGCTGTTGTGCTTTATGTAAACTATATATGATTGGTATCCTAAAAATCATAAATTTCTATACGTGTACATTTTAACAAGTAAAAATTCAATCATATAACCCCCTTTTTTTACGGCACACTTGACGTTTTTGTTTGTAATCCGCGTACCTTTTTTACGGCTATGGCGTCGCGCTACAAAGGTTTACGCATGCAGTCGATTGTTGCTGGCCGCTTTGAAACAATTCAACTCAGTTCTGAAAGCCTGCTTCTGCGAAATAAATACGCCATTCTATCGTTTCTAGCTGCCAATTTCGAGGCCAAAAGCATAGCTTAGTTTGGTTTAAACATATATGCGTTTAGCAGAAACACGGATTCTTTCTTTCACGAACATTTATTAAGAGCCGTGGCCCGTAGCCGTACGCCCCATCGAACCCGATACAGAAATCTATTACCACACCGTCGCATGCAATGCAATGTCCCAATAATACACAACACAGACCACGAAAACAACACGAAAGCAACCAGTAACAATTGGGTCACTTCACCTCACCACCTTGCACAAATGATGCGATGTCACACGTAGCCCTCGTCCACCTTCTCTCTCCCATCTCGGGGGAGTTCCGGTGGGACGCACACTTCCCACAGCACCGCACACTGCACGTCCACCTGAACTAGCCCCTCACTTGTCACGTGCACTTAGCCCTACCACCTTACTCAAACGATGCGATTTCACAACACTGCGCTGCCTATCTTATTGCGCTGGCATCTGCACTAATGACTCTATTACTTCCACATCTTCACATCTCATTACATAACACTGCACAGCGCACCGCAACCACAACCTCGAGCAGAAGAGAATCCCTACAGATGAAGCCCGCTCTCCAGTATACCACTCTCAGCCGCTCCACCAAATGATGCGTGCAGTTCCGCACTCCACATCTATCAACGCACTAGGATGTCACTCACAACAATCAACAACAACAACAACAACAATCAACTTTTTAGCAAAGACATAACACATGTACAAAGTATGGATTTGGAGTTTGCTGAGTGGAATTTGTGATGTACTTGGCAGCATACATCTGTGGATTCTACTGCATACTACTACTAACTATGGGAAGGAACTTACTCGGCTGTAGGTTAACACAATCCATCCAAAACCAAAACTGGTAGAAAAACCCGCCAAGTTTTCAAAAACGATCGGCCTTTGAAGGTAGCGATATCATTCCACCAGGGAAAGGGTGTCAAGGTTAATCCTATTAGCCAAGTTAATCGCACAAACTAATAGTTCGACAGTTAAATGAAAACTAGAAGATTGCTACTAGCGGTAGCAATCTTCAAGTTTTCATTTAACGTCCGAAGTATTATTCGGTGCGATTAAGTTGGCTAATAGGATTAACCTTGCCGGTCTTTCCTTGGTGGAATGATATCACTACCTTCAAAGGCCGATCGTTTTTGGAAACTTGGCGGGTTTTTCTACCAGTTTTGGGTGGATATCACAACTTTCATAGGACTGTGAACGTACAAAAGGTTACACCGTCTTGTCTTCATCTGTACCTCTTTTTCTGGAGGAATTTTATATCTATAAATTTTCACACTGATAATTTTCAAATTTACCATTGCCAATTACCCGTTTGATTAGCCAAATTGACACGGCTTAGTTTATTGTACAAGTATTCTTCACATGCTTACGTTTCTTCAATCCCATTTTTGCAGACACTGGCTAACAATCGCTGAATTCGTTCGCTTTGCTCACTCAATTAGCGCATGCCCTTAGTTGTTTTGTTTATCCTTGTACCTTCCCCTTACTTTTTCAAGATTTTGGCAGCATTAGGATTTATTCTAAACATGAAAAGCTACGCTTTTAGTTGGTTGCAGTTGATAGACACATGTAACTTAGGACTGTGAACATACAAAATTTCAGCGCACCAACTTATATTCCACTCTACCTTTCTTTTTGGAGGCATTTCATATCTATAAATAATTAGCCGTTACATCAGCAAAACTGAGAATTTTTTCGTTTGCTTTCTTCGTTCACAGTAACTTAGTCATGCAGAAACCCCGATTAGTAAAACAGCATAACGCGAAGCATTTTATTTTTGAGTTATTAGCAAAAACTACGCTTGGTCATGGATGCTCGTATTGTTGCGTAACCACCATCTAAGGTGCACCCCTTTATTCTTACGCAATCCACGGCAACGTGAATGTTTCCTTATTTTGTCCTTCGTTACAGTTCAGCTTTTAGTTCGTCCAGACTTTTACAATCATCTAAGGACCAGTGTTGATTGTTCAATCCATTGTTGCTTGAAATCTTTGGTTGCAACTTGGAAACTTAAATTCCCTGGTGCGCGAATTTCAAAACCCTTCCACGCATTTGTCCTAATCCCTACAACCCCCAAACCAACAAAAGGACCATGCGAAGATCACCATGCATCCGTGTGCAAAGGTTCAGCTACGTAGGACGTTTCTATTCTGCGCTAGCCATGAGCAAAAAATCTATGGGATTTAACATAGGAAAAAAACTTATTAGCTAGCTAGCTGATAGTAACATAAAATCATCGTCATTGACGCATCTTTTTCTCTATGGTTGGTGGACATTCACCCTTTAAATTTTAGTTTTTCTTAATCTCTGACTCTTTCCCTTACATTTTCCACAATTTTAAACGTTTCTGTCGCATTGAGATTTATCCTCAACATGCCAAAATATGCTTTCAGTTGCTTACAGATAACAGACACATGTCTGCTATAAGCCGCCTTTTTATCATTAACAATCAATTTTTTAACAATAGGAAGTCTACAATGGGATGATCTACTGTTACTTGGCGGTGACACACTAGCGTGTGTCTAGATAAGGACCTTTATTCATGTGTGCTTCCCTTCTTATAACTTCATTCTTGGTCTATGGTACATAAATGGTTACAATACACTGACCTAATCTATGGCAGTATAGAATGGTACAGCTATGAGGGATTTCAGTGAGGAACTAAAATGGCTACCTTGTGGTGCCTCTATGACGACACCACAATACAACCGAAGAAATAAAAAAAAATAAAAAACAGAAAAAAAAATACTATATTCTAGCTGAAAATAAAGAATGTATTAATTATCCCATTTACATGTATTTTTGTTAGTCACTGTCTATTTTATGAATTTACATAAGTGCTCGCTTTCAAAGGAAAGAACTAAACATTTTTGAAAGCTGTTTACATGAAAAAATAAATAAAAACAGTTTACTTTAAGATTTGTCTGAAAACTTGACAGCCTGATGCTGGTATAATTTAACATTTTGTTTTAAATCCTTTTATTTTTAAAAATCAGTAAAAGCTTTAAAAAGTACATTTACATAAGTACATTTTTTGGCGAATTTGTAGCTAGCAAGGCTAGCTGTAAGATGTTGACGCCAGTCATCTGCTTGCTGTATAGTTCGTAACAGCTGATTACAGATGTTGTCAGTATTTTTGGATCTAGACACACGCTAGGTCAATGTATTGTAACCATTTATGTACCATAGACCAAGAATCTGTATATATAATTACAAAGTTCCGCAACGCAGCCATTGGCAGCGCAGCAACGATCTGCATCTGCAGCAGCTGCATACGATGCCATCTCCGCCATCTACCGACAAAACGGCAAATTATAAGAGTAGCAGCCAAAGCCCGCTGAGATAGTAGCTGCGCCCGAAATGCAACGGCCAGCAACGCGAACATACGATGCCATCTACCGGCCCAACGGCAAATTAAATGGGGGGGAGGGGAGCGAGACGGGGGGAGGAGGGAGGGGAGCAAGACGACGCGTAATGAGCGACCGACTCCGCTAGTGAAGTTATAAGAACGGATGCACACATGAATAAAGGTCCTTATCTAGACACACGCTAGTGTGTCACCGCCAAGTAACAGTAAATCATCCCATTGTAGATATCCTATTGTTAACAAATTGTTAAAAAATTGATTTTTTTTTTTTTTGGGGGGGGGTAGAGCGTGCGGCCTGGGGTCAAGCTCTTAGAAATAAAATTGAATTGAATTCCTGGGAATCCATTCCGGGTGCTGCAGACATAGGGCCTTAGGGGCTTCGTCGGGCAGATGACCGGGTGCTGTTAACGCTCGCTAAAACCCTTTGAACCTTTTGTTAATGATAAAAAGGCGGCTCACTAGCACGAGAGGAACAATTTTGCTATGTAATTCCAATCCGAATTAGAGAATACTCCCTCCAGCCACTCCCCCCCCCCCCCCCCCCCCCACTTTGTTCAGTGTGGGCCCCTTGTAATCATTTTCAGGTAGGCCCTAACCAACCCGATCCGCCCCTGTACATGAACAATGATAAAAGAAAACGAGTGTAAATATGACGGGAGTTTGAGTGGTCAAACTAGAAGAGAATAAATACGAAAACGTGGTAGGAGGGGGAAGAGTACCTAATCGAGCGTTAATGATGGGAGAGGAGTTGTAAAACTGGGCGAGCGTAATAGTATTAGGTAAGCTATTGTCTGGAATTTGTTTTCGTAGGTCAAGTGAGCTTATGGGGGATGAGCTTATTGAAGGCGAGCTTTTGGTGGGTGAGCTTCTTACCTACACTCATAATGTATTCCCCTGGTACGTCTTAAAACAGTATATCAATCTACCAAATATCGTCGCATTGGTTTGAAAATACATTTTTTGTTCACGAGGTAGGCGAAAAAAAAAGCAATATCGTCTCATTGGTTTCAATATACAATTCTTTGTACACGAGTTTACTAAAATGGGTTGCGGCCGAATGCGGACGACTGGCACTTAGAAAAAACG
Organism: Lithobius niger; assembly: GCA_023313725.1. Classification (NCBI taxonomy): domain Eukaryota; kingdom Metazoa; phylum Arthropoda; class Chilopoda; order Lithobiomorpha; family Lithobiidae; genus Lithobius; species Lithobius niger. Next base: position 14,210 of record JAHWFP010132999.1, read on the forward strand.
CATGTGCCTAACCAAACTGGCTGTTCGCGGCTGCACGGCGACGCAGTATGGTGTAAAAAAGATTTCAATATTGGTTTTTAAACGCAACACCAACCATACCATTGCAGAAAATTTGACCTTGTTGGATAGTAGTATAACGCATGCTTTCGCACGAAATTGTTTTTTGTCTGGAGAGGGCTTTAGGAGGCTCTGGTTCAACGCTACATCTCGTCAGAAGGGTTTGGTTGGGCCAACCACAGCAGAAATTATATTTTCACCCGTATTTATTAGTCAAAAACCGATGCAGCGTAATTTTAACGTAGGTTATTCAAGAAAGTAACTACGATCACCCGTTCTATGAGGTCGTGACGAAGAAAGAGGATATGGAATACAGGGCAATATCATAGATTTGAAACTTAACTATGTATGCATCTCACTTCTTCTAGTTCTGCGCGGTGTCCTATAGTGTCCGCGGTCTATCTTGAGTTCGCCCCAGAACGAATGCAGATAATCGATTGTATGTTTTCGATAGCCGAGCACCTTGTTGATATCCTAGATGGTTACAAAAACAATGGAGGCCGTCGATTAAAGCCGCTCCTTCCAGGAAGATGTAGCCGCTCATAAAATACGTGCAGGACTTAAGATACGCTGCGCGCACAATAGCTTTTTTGCTTTTGACGCGCACCCAGCCGTACCCACGGCGCAGGAAGGAGAGAGGGACAATTTTGATAGGTAAATCCCATAGGATATTTCTAGGTTCTTTTACTTGCCACAATCGACATGAGGACGAGACATCACAGGGCCCTTCTCTTCCCGAAAATGCCAGGGGTGGCTGATGCAGGACTTGAACCCAGGACCCTTGGTACATGCGACGGTCATGCTAACCATCAGGCCACCTTTTTCCCTCGCGGTGTCCTAGCGGTGGTTCCGGCTACTACTACCTCTGATAATGCTTTGGCTTCGTGCTGCTTCAAAGGCAAAAAGCATTATCAGAGGTATTAGTAGCCGAAACTACCGCTAGGGTTCCGTAGAACTGGAAGGAATGAGATGCTGTATCTAGTTAACTTTCAAATCTATGGTAACATACAGGACCCCCACGACCGGGGGGGGGGAGGGATGGGGGGGGGGGTCAGGAGGACCCGCTGTAACCAATCCCGGTCGCTCAAGGGGCCGGCACGGCCCAACAATTTTTATTTATTTTTTCACAATTATGAGTTTTGATGGCTGAGTAAGGTATTTTCGATTTGTGCATATTGTGCATTTATTTTACACTCCCAACAACCAACAACTCCCATCCAAGGGCAACGAGCACTGTAGTGCAAGGCTGTCAGCTTGTTAGACAGGGAAGCCTTCAAACGTAAGCAGCCCGGATTAACGAATGAACGTAGAGGCCTGGTGCTTAAGATTTATTGTGTCACCCCCACCCCCCCTCCTCCCAGAAGAGAAAACACTATTTTTTTTCAGAAATTTCAAACTTTTTTTATATAACTATTCAGTAAAAGTAATTTTATTTTTATATAGTATCTTATTTATTCTTCCCGTGACCGTGAGAAACCTTTCAGGCCCTTCAGGCTACCTGCGCACTGAGCAGCCAGGTCGCGCGGCCAGTGGTCGTCGTGGCCGAAAAACACGGTGACGTGCCGCGCGGACACGTCCATTTTACATTGATAATTCTCGATCTCGTGGTGAAAAATGAATACGGAGCAAGTATGGTCGCCCTGTGGCCGCCTGCACGCCGCCCGGGATCCCAGTGGCGGCGGCTGCAGGCTGGCGGTTGCGGCCAAGTGCGCGTTGCTACATACACCGTAAGCATTCTTGTTGGCCGCAGCGACTTGGCCGCGCAGCTTGGCCTCTGTATGCGCCGGGGCCCGTATAGGCCTGTGGCCCGGTACTTCAGCACCCAAATCATCCCCCTTAGGGCCCCCACGCATACAGAGGCCAAGCCGCGCGGCCAAGTCGCTGCGGCCAACGAGAATGCTTACGGTGTATGTAGTAACACGCACTTGGCCGCAGGGGCCAGCCTGTCACCGCTGCCACTGGAATCCCAGGCGGCGTGCAGGCGGCCACAGGACGTCCGTACTTGCTCTGGGCTCATTTTTCACCACGTGATCGAGAATTATCAATGAAAAACGGACGTGGCCGCGCGGCACGTCGCTGTGTTTTTTGGCCGCGACGACCACTGGCAGCGAGACCTGGTCGCTCAGTGCGCGGGTGCCCTTAATCCGACCCTGCCGTTAAGCACAGGGCCGTAGCGAAGGGTTCTTGGTTGGGGAGGGGGGGGGAGCTCTCATTTTGCCAACTCATCTTATGATTTTGCCAACTGATTTAGAAAATGACAGTAATGCTTCCAGTAAAGTACTTTTGAGGGGCTCCGGCAAACTCAGCTAGGGGGTCTGGGGGAGCACTGCAAGCATTTTTTGCTATTTTGTAGGAAAAAAATGTACTTTAAACTTTACTTTCAAACCGACAGAATGATGATAATAATTTACCAGTACTCGTGGAAACGGGAATTTGCAGTGAAAATTTATGCGAGTTTGCCAACTCGACAACTCGAATTTACCAACTGTATGTGTTTCTCGGATGGTTGGGGGGGGGGGGAAAGCTCCCCCTCCCCAGTAGCTACGGCCCTGGTTAAGCACAATTATTATTGTGGCCAACGAAAATTATAACATACTGTAAAGTTTTTACGATTTCAGTCGGGGGAGGGGGGCCCGCTATTGTAGTTAGTACCAGGCCCCTAACAACGTTGATGTGGGGACTCTGGTAACATCTGGACACGCCATCATCAGGCCCTACCGGTTGTCATTTAGGTCAAATACTGCTATTTTTTGTGAATTTATACATCAATTCGATTAGAACTTACCTTGATTTGAACCTCGAGGCATTACAGATGAAATTAATTCATTTGGGTGATTGTCGTCTGCTGCGTAAGAAAATACCGAACCACTACCAGACACGCTCCGTGTTCGTGTCCAATGACAGAGGGTGAATTCTTCGAGTGGAGATGAAATAGTGTTTTCTAAACGAGCAAAAGCTGAGTGAGGCTGTAGAGGAAAAGACAGCTTGAAGGAATTTTGTGTGTAAGCATTGGAAGGCGCACTTCCAAAACACAAGATAGCCAACCCTATGGAGAAAGTTAGACACGCATTCATGGTCGTGTTGGGAAACAAGAGTACAACATAACTCTGTTATTTCATAGTTATAGTTCGTGCCAAAACTGTTATCGTTTAATATCTATCGTCATCATTACGATAATAGGACACAATAACGCCGTGCGTCAGCGTTAACTATCTGTTAATCCGTTTATCTAGGTATATATTGCTAATCATTATAATATAGGCTAAACGTTCAATTTGTTCACATGAACAGCTCTTTAAAGGTACCTATAGAGCAGTGACACGACGTAGTATTATTGTATATAACTCTATGCTGGAGTCTTAATGGGTTAGCTGCAAGGGGCACTGCAGAGAGAAACAGAAGGGCGTCATACTGAAGCCGATGCTGTGAAGAGTGATTTCTTAGACGTAAAAAGCACGATTTTTTTGTTGTTGGTGAAAACAACGTTATTTTAAGCCTAAGAAATCCATTCTTCCGTTGTTTTTCCCTCCATTTTTGTGTAGTGCACCTTGTAGTTATGCCCTCCAAAACGCATACTGGTGTCAAGCTGGTGCCAATATGGCAGCAAATGTCACTGCGCTATTCACCGAATGACAGGTTGCAGCATCCAGCGCCGTCTACCATTATTTTATTTTGTGTGACACTTGAATTCAAGTAGCGTAGGAATGCGCAAAGAAATTTCGTTTTACGCAACCAACCACGTGCCTCCTTAATTACTGAATGTAAAATTGGTGCGTCCACGCGCATCAGGGAGCAAGCGGTCAAGGTTACGACATCACTGTCAATAGATGGCGCTCATCTAGCGGCTTAAAATCTGTGTTTCAAAATGGTCGATGTATAGAAAAAAGCGCCCGTGATGTCGTTAGGCTTAAATTGACCGCTTGCTTGCTGGTGCACGTGGGCGCACCAACTTTAGACTCAATAATTAAGGAGGCACGTTTCTCGTTTGTTGTGTAGCAACAAATTTATTTGTGTGTTCCTTCGCCAGTTGAAAGTAACGGCTAGACAGAACTAGATAGCGGCAAATGGCTATAGAGCAGTGACACGACGTAGTATTATTGTATATAAGTCTATGCTGGAGCCTTTATGGGTTAGCTGCAAGGGGCACTGCAGAGAGAAACAGAAGGGCGTCATACTGAAGCCGACGCTGTCATTTGGTGGCAATCACCCTTTAAGGAATCATTCACCATTTTCGTTTAGGCTAGCGGTCTACCGTCTGGCATTACTTTTAAAATTTGTCCCCAAAACAATGTGGATTTTCGACATTGATTGTTGACTTCGGAATGCAAGATCCTGGCTTTTCCGCTTGGAATTCTCCAGCTAAATTGATCCTCTCCCCATCGTAAGGCAGGTAACCCAGCTTGGGTTCGTGGTCCCTAAAAAGAGAACAAGAACAAGATTTCAGGCTAAATTTCGTGGTCCGTAAAGGTTTCTCCTGCCTGTTTTCGTTGTCCATATTTACAGTGTCGTTCTTTGAATCAGGCATTAAAAAAAAATAGGTTTTACCACGTTTGGGTCAGATCTGGGCGTTTTTAAGTTTGGAGACAAAATTGTCAGGAATATCTGTCAACAGTCGATGGGCGGCAACAGTAACTATACTTGGTACTGAGAAACGATGGCAATGCACGTTTGTTTTAGTTTCTTAGGTTAGGATAAGTTTAGAGTAGATCGTACGTGGCAAGGCCTGTAGAGCTCTCGTAGTATGAATAAATAAATGAATAAACAAAAACGGAACGTTAAATGTTAAGCGTAAGGGTCTAATAGTCAAAACCTAGAAGGAACACGGACAAGCTTTGACAGCAAGAACCTAGGTGTAACATTTTGTCAGTAAGAGGGTGGTAAGCATTAGACCCTTACTACCCGGTGGCCAGCTTTCGTCGTTAACAATACGAAAACAATTAAATTTATTGAAAGTTTTTAAAGATATTCGAAGCACAAAACACCTGCTACACGTGCCCGTGTCCGTGCCCTTGTGTGCGAACCGAACAGTATTCACAACAGGAATGTTATCTACACCGACACAAGGGAGCGTTCACATATACGTAACACCTGGACGGGTAAGGGTGGTTGAGAAAATGTTACCATCTGCTATGATGGGGCGGCTGTGGGGGGGAGTACGACGAAGTGCTACGTATAGTTTTATTTAGGAGTAGTGTATGAAGAAGGACCATGAACTCAATCCCCGTTAGGAGTTGCTACTCGACTGTTAAGTCTGGCCGAGGTTTATCCCATGGGTGACGTAGTAATCCGTTGTTGTCAGTTGAATTTACAATCAAGAGAGTGAAAGAGATGGAGAATGTTTTCCCGTCATAGATACAAAATAAATGATATTCCATGGACCAGAAAAAACTCTCCAATATTGTCATCCTTTCAGTAGAGGAATGACGTAGAGTTAGATGTAGTTGATCTATCTCCAGCGGCCTCTAGATAGGGAGATATGGAATTTGAGGTGCACCTCGGGTATATGCCACGGTTCCTCTAACGCTTTTACAAGTCCGTGGGATCGTAGAGCCACTTTCGAGCTCCCTCAATAATTCACAAACCATGCCTGGTTGCTTGGAATTAATTTGTTATTTTACGCTGTCTGAACGTTTTGTTGTTGTTAAAAAGTAAACGAAAGAATTCGTGTTTCATCTAAAAACATCGAATACGAAATAAGTGTTTTTTTTTTTTTAATACTGGTTTTGCTTTCATTGTCTTTGTCTGAACAGGGAAAAGGAAAGGAAATGAAAGCAAATACGATCGAAGGAAACCAGTGTAAAAAAAAAACCTGTAAAAGGACTTTTAAGATGAAGTCCTCTGAATTAGTATTGATATAGATGGAATGCATGTTTGTTTTGTAAATGAGGATTTATTGCTTCCAAGTTGATTGACTGTGTTAAATGATCAAGAATTACTATACTAGTCTTATTGAAAGCACACCTTTTCTAATAAATAACTTCCTTATTATTTGCCATGTATACACCTTACTTGTTGATATAAACGCGATTAGTTTGTATTTGTTTTCTATGTTTAAGTTAGATATCGACTTTGTTTTTAACCTGAATAACCATCAGCTTGCCATCAAAAAGTCATCAACTGAAGCAGTAAATAACTTCGTGGGTTGACGGAACAAGCGATGAGTTTGTATTTGTTTTCTATGTTTAAGTTAGATATCGACTTTGTTTT
>JAHWFP010133001.1:0-14892 GCA_023313725.1 Lithobius niger
ACAGTCTTCCCCTCGACTACAAGGCGAAGTTCATAGGACAATTGGAGCAAGAGAAGGACGCTTTCGTGCAACAGTTTACAATCAAGTCGGCCGTCCCGGCGGCGGCGGCGGCCACCACCACCACCCCCGCCACTACTACTACTACCCCTACAACAGCCGCAACCACCGCTTCAACTACCGCCTTGTTGAGTGGGACGTCTGGTAGCCTCTCTCCTCCTATTCTGTCACCGTCCGGGCTCTCTCCCGTAACGCCGGTCAAGAAGGAAGAGAAGAAAAAAAAGACACCCGTCTATTCCACACCCGTACTACGTAGGAGTAGCAGGGCCAAACATCCCCAAGACTGGAAGCTATGGAGCAATACTTGAACAAGATCTACTACGACGATCTGGGCGAAGCCACCAGTTACGGTACGGCGTCCAAACTGCTGGCCAGAGCCAAGAAGGACGGAAAGAAATACGATCTCGATCGTATCAAGGAGTGGTTGGAGCGTCAGGATGCACACACCATCCACAGAGCGGTCAGGTACAGATTCCCCAGGAACAAGATCATTACGGGAGGAGTGGGTAGTCACATGGAATGCGACCTCAGTGACATGATCAGCCTGAAACGTTACAACGAGCCGTACAGGTACATTCTCACCTGCATGCACGGGTTCAGTCGCAAGGTCTGGCTGGAAATGTTGAAGACAAAGTCGGCGGTCGAAATGGTCGGTGCTTTCGAGAAGATGTTTGAGCGCATGCCTTTTACCCCTAGTTTTCTCACTTCGGACAAGGGTGTAGAATTTCGAGCACGAGGGGTTCAGGATCTCTTCGAGGACCTCGGTATCGAGTTCTACACCACCGAGAACGAAGACGTCAAGTCGTCGAAAATTGAGCGTTTTCAGCGCGTTTTGAAGAGTCTCTTACACAAGCACTTTACCGCCAAGGGGACCCTGGAGTACGTGCCCGTGATTCAAAAGATCGTGGACACCTACAACAAGAGCGTGCACTCCAGAACGAAAATGGCCCCCAACGATGTCACTCACAAAAACCACAAGCGGATGTGGCGCAAGATCTACGGCGCCGACTTGAAGAAGTTGGGCCGTGCCATGGCTAGGAAGGTCGGCGTCGTCAAGAAAAGAGTCCCTCTGGCCGTGGGAGACAAAGTCAGAATATCCATCGCGAAGGGTAAGTTCGACAAAGCTTACCGAGGCATGTGGTCCAGAGAGATATTTTTCGTAACCCACGTCCTGGTACCTAAAGAAGGATTGGGGCAGGTTACGGCGAGACTGAAAGACTACGAGGGGGAAATCATCAAAGGACGATTCTACCTCCACGAGCTTCAGAAAGTGGTTAAAAACGAAGGCGTGGACTACCATCGGGTAGACAAGGTCCTGAAAACGAGGGGGAAAGGACGTAAGAAAAAGTACTACGTTCAATTCGAGGGTTACGACGCCTCCCACAACCGTTGGATCCCCGCCAGAGATTTGAAGAAACTGTAAGATGGAGGGAGATTCTTTCTACATGACTCTGCCGGCGAATGCTAGTCTGGACCTGTTTCCCAATAACGCCCTGAACGACTACACTACCAAGCTGGCTCAGAGAGTGAGCCTGGCGGGTGACTGGGACGTGGGCCTCGCCGAGGTGCAATTTACTAGGAACTGGAGCAACGTGATGGATTCGATCGAACTGAAATTCCAGCTAGGGACGCGCACCTACGTCAAGTTTCCCAGGTTCGATATCGACACCTTCGCGGAAACCGAAGCGGCGGCGGCCGCGGCCGTCGATGTTGACGAGATGGCGAAATTGGAGGTTGGGGAAAGGAGGTTGCCGCAGGACGTCAATATCGTGGGGGTAGACCTGATGAATTACAAGATGCAAAATGTTATAAAGTTTCTCAACTACTGGGTAGTCAAGACGCTCACGCAGTCGGTCATTCAGTTCCGATACGACGAGAGCACTCGTCTCGTCACCATCGTCAACAAACTCCATACGGGGGCCAGACTGTGCCTCTCTTACAACCTGTCCGTGTTTCTAGGATGGGAGAGAAAAGACAACGTGTTCAAAGAGAGTTATTACGACATCCTCATGGGAGACCATCCTAAGAAGGGGGGAGGACCCGTGCCCATAGAGTTTATCAACAATCAATTCAACGATGGGAGTTGGTGGTTGTCCTACATTTCTCATCTCTCGACCGTGACCGGCTATCTACCCAAAGGGTATTACAGTAGAGGAGAGGAGCTCGTGGCCAAACTGAACCAACTTATGCGAGATAGGATCGATGTCGAACAGTACCCTCATTTTGATTACAACCCGGGAACGAACGTGGCTACCGTCATCATGCCCATCCAAGTGTTGTCCCCCGACAAGAATAACACTTCCGTAGAAATAATGGGTCTCTTGATCGACGAAAAACTGACCAAGATCCTCGGTTTTCCTCCAGACGGACCCGACAAATTTATTACATCTTTCAAAGTGGGTAGGGCCGGACTCGGTTTGAAAGAAGTTCTGAATAGTATTTTTGTATACAGCGATATCGTGAACGAGACCGTAGTGGGAGATGTTCTGGCTCCTCTGCTTCGAGTAGTTAGAATAGATGGGGGGAGTAAAACGCACGAGATTTTCACCAAACCTTACTACCGACCTCTCGCTAGGCGCGATTTCGAAACGGTAAGAGTGTATTTAATGACGGATCTGGGAGAAAAAGTACCATTCAGGTCGGGGGAGGTTAGCGTAACGTTACACTTTAGAAGACGTCCCTGATCGGCATGCCTCGTAAAAGGAGGAGAGGAGTTAAGAGGAGGGTTAAAAGGAGAACGAGGACTAAGAGGCAACGGGGTGGGTTTTTCGTAAGCGGGATCAAGTCCCTTCTCAAAAAACACTACCCGACAGCTAAAAAGAAACCTTTCAACTTGCTTTTACCTATTTCATGAGTCGTCGTTAGGTCCCGACCATCATTTATTCCCAGAAGGGGCGACCGATCGGACGTGAAGCAAAAATGCGGACCCCCTACGTAGGATTGGACCCTCGGGTATGCATCGGGCACTATTGTTCGAGAAACCAGATAGGTGGGGCCCCTTACTTTTCTGGCGGGCGCATACAGCGTGGATCGGGTTTCGGGGATTTCCTGGGTGGTGTGTTCAGGTCGGCTCTTCCTTTTATTAAAAACGCTCTTTTCGGAGTAGGAAGGTACGCGTTGAGAAGTGGCTCCAAACTTTTGGACGACGTTCAGGGAGGGAGCTCCTTTAAGGAAGCCGCTAGAAATAGGTGAAACGCGGCTAAACGAGACGCTGTTGCGGTGGCGACAGGAGGACAGTCTGGAACAGTTCGAAAGAGGAAGAAGTGTTGTCGTCGAAAGAAAGGCCAGTCGGGAGGGAAACGTCGTCGTGGTCTAGTTGCTCTCGTACGACGTCGCAAAGCCCCTTCACACCGTCGTCTTCCGAGAAGTAAGGCGGACTTTTTCGACTAGATAAAGACCCTCCGCATCGAAAATCTTTCATTCAGAGGTCGTCATGTTGATGAAGCCGGACAGAGATTCGGTGCCCTGCACCAAAGAAGAATTGGAACTGTTCTCCGTACCTCCGGTGCAGGTTACCGTGAACGACGATACCTTGGTGGCCTACCATCCTCTAGCCACTCTAAGTGATAGCGCTCCCATCGAGTTCGTAGTGCCCGGTGCCGCCGACTGCCTACTGGACCTGAGTCAGTCTTATCTCCACATCCGATGTAAGGTTGTCAAGGGGACATCGACGGCATTGACCGCTGCTAATGCCGTAGCTCCCATGAATCTACTCCTACACTCTCTATTTTCCCAGTGCGATTGCGAAGTGAGTGGCAAACAAATATCCAGTTCCGACAACGGGTACGCCTACCGTAGCTACCTCGAGACTCTGTTGACTTATGGTGGTGACGGTGAAAACAGTCATCTTTCGAGCCAGCTGTGGAAGAAGGACACCCCCGGATCTTTCGACGAGGCCGACATCTCGGACGCTGAGAAGAACCTCGGTTTCAAATACCGCAACGGGCGAGTCAAAACCAGCAAGGTGGTCGATCTCTATGGCAGACCCCATTGCGACCTCTTCCAGCAGGATCGACTGCTACTCAACAACGTCGACCTGAGGCTGAAACTCACCAGAAGCAAGGATGCCTTCTGCCTGATGAGTACGGAAGTTGGGGCCGACTATCGCGTCAACATCACGAGTGCCATCCTCTACGTTCGACGAGTCGTACCATCGCCCTCGGTACTCATCGGCTTCGCGGAGGCCCTCAAGACCAATACCGCCAAGTACCCCATCCGTCGAGTGGAGGTTAAGACTTTCACCATTCCGGCCGGATCGAGACAAGGCAATCTCGACAACGTCGTGCTCGGAAACCTACCCTCGTTCTGCCTGCTGGGTTTTGTCTCGAACAATGCTTTCAACGGTGCTTACGGCGCAACCCCGTTTAATTTCCACCACTATAACGTCAACTACCTCACCTTGCAAGTGGATGGAAAAACGATTCCGGCCATTCCCTACAAACCCAATTATACCGACGACTTGTACGTGAGAAACTATTATTCCCTCTTCCAGGCACTCGACAAACTCACTTCCGACTCGGCGCCTCGTCTCCCATACGCCGACTATCCTCTGGGCAATTGTCTGTACGCCTTCGACTTGACCGCCGACAAAAGCCAGGGACAGTGCCACCACAACCTTATTAAGCAGGGAGCTCTCAGAGTCGACGTGACGTTCAAGCAAGCGCTCGTCGAAACCGTCAACCTGGTGATGTACATGGTCCATCAAACCGTTCTCGAGATTGACCAGTCCAAGAACGTGCTGTACGAACACTGAGAGAAAAACCATGCAGACGGACGAACTGAGAAGTGGGGCCAGACGACACAGCAAGCTCGGCCCTCGTTTCGGCGGTGTGTACGCTTCCGACCAGTTGCCCGAGACACCCACCCGAGAAGCTTACATCATCAATCTGGACCCTGCGACGAAACCTGGCAGTCACTGGGTCGCCGTCTATTTCGACAGAAGGACAGCGAGCGTGGACTATTTCGACAGTTACGGGTTAAAACCACGAAACATTCACATTTTGCGTTTTCTCAAGAAAAACTCTATGTTCAAACGTTACAACCTCACGAGCTTGCAGGGGCCTTGCAGCGTCGTATGCGGACAGTATTGTCTCTACTTTCTATACCATAAGGCGAACGGACTGTCCATGAACCGCGTTCTAGATAAGTTGAATCGCATGACGAAAGACGCTAATGACCGACGAGTCGTTAGATTCGTAAAGAAACATTTCAAATTGAACACGACTGAGCCTTTCGTCGACGCCAACTGCCAACAGATGTGTAAAGCCTTACTCGCTGGGGGAAGAGAGAGAGAGAAGTGCTAGTCGGGGAAGTCTCTTTTTTTTTTACCATTCCCTCTTATTCAGCATTATATAACCGTAATCTAGTTTCTGGAGCATTACTCCAGCTTTTGTGACGAGTAAAGCGTAATATTATATAACAACTATTCAGTTCTGAAGCCTCACTTCCAGCTTTTGTGACGAGTTTTTTTTAGTTATTGTGTAACGGGTTTAGTTCTGGAGCCTCGCTCCAGCTTTTGTACCCATAATATTGTATAATGACTTATAGTTCTGGAGCCTCACTCCAGCTTTTTGTCCTAGTTCTGGGGCCCTTACTCCGGCTGCATGTTTTTTGTTGGAGGATATAAAACTCCAACTTACACACAGTTCGTAATAAAATATGAAAAAAAAAAAAAACAAAGAACCACGTAAGGACACTGTCATCTTCCTCAATCCTACACGGTCCTCCCGTAGGAAGAGCGGAGAAAAGTGTGGTTCGACTAGGAGCCTGGGAACTCTGAGCCAACGTCCTTTTCGCGCGCGCGCGCGTTGAGAGGGTTATCTCCAAAAGAGGTTTCCCTTCTCCGCAGATCTACCTTTGGTAGAAACCTGTGATAAAAAAAAGGAGAACTAACTCTCCCCTCGCTCTATACCCCTTCGTACGAAGACCCTTCGACCAAAGAGACTTTTTCGTCATAATGCCATTCTCGAAAACAAACTGTCAAACCCTCCCATAGAGAATAGTAGGTGACCACCGCTAAAATGGGGGGGGGGGGGGGTAAGAAAACCCCCTTATATCCCGATCACCAAACATGCAAAAACCTTCCTGCAAAACCTTCCCGTCGGCTTCTAAAACCTCCATAATACCATTCTCAAAAACAAACTCCCATAGAGGTAACCACCGCCCAAACCGGTATCAAAAAACCCTTATATCACGATCACCAAACATGATATTGCAAACAAAACATAACTATCGCTCAAATGAACCGTCAAAAGCTTTCTCTTTCAGGACTTCAAAGTGTTGAAAGTATTTTAACATTGAAAGTGTTACTAACTATCGAGCAAATGAACCGTCAAAAGCTTTCTCTTTCAGGATGAAGGCAGAACTAAAGGTTTTTCTCTTTCAGCCCCCAAAGTACAGACGAAGATGACGACAATGCTATCGCACGCATAGCATGGTCATACTAAATGGAATAACGTTGGGAAGAGTTAGGCCATGCTAGCCCTGCGCACAACAACTCCATACTCCAATACTAATCTGCACACAACAGCGTCATGCATTGAAATCTTGTAGCATTGGGTCATCCCATGGTAGTGCGCGCACAACAACTCCATACTCCAATACTAATCTGCACACAACAACGTCATGCATTGAAATCTTCTAGCATTAGGAAGAGTTAGCCCATGCTATCGCGCGCACAACATCTCCATACTCCAATACTAATCTGCACACAACAACGTCATGCATTGAAATCTTCTAGCATTAGGAAGAGTTAGCCCATGCTATCGTGCGCACAACATCTCCATACTCTAATACTAATCTGCACACAACAACGTCATGCTAGGTTCCCCCTCAGCATTGAAATCTGTTACGGAGAAAATTTGCAATCTTCAAACACGAATTGCATTGGAACTGTTACAGACTGAAATCTCAAATAGCACTGAATTAGTTACGGAAGAGGTTTGTGTACCCAAGTTTAGTATTGTTTTCTGTTAGGAACCGTACACAACCCCATACTAAGGTGCTAAAACAGTACCCTTAACTACTAGTGGGCTTCAGTTTGAGTAAAGCTGAGGGAAACACTTTAGTCGGTGTGATTTGATCTTGGGATTTCTTATTCTTCATTTGCAAAGAGCGAGCGAGGGATTGTTTGTTGTAGAGCAGAATGACAGGCCACTAGTTCAGAGAAATGGTTAGGCATGTGGAACAGGGGTCCTTGCCATAATCACATTTTCGATGTCGTTGACAAGCAGGATGTGGGTCATGACATTTTTTGGACGAGACAACACCAAAATAGTTGCAGACGTCATGTCTTCGTACAGTTTCGGGATCCCAGCCTCGAACGAGGGTTGACGATTCTTTGGTGGCATGGTTGCGAATAGCCGACTGTAGAAGTCAGGAAAAGAGGCGGGAAAAAGATGGGTTTATCAACGCCCCTCAGTGCCAAGTAGCGGGAAGACGGAAGGGTTTCAAGACAGATGAATCCCGTGGGTGGTAGATGGTCGTGGTTGGATACAAGCGTCAATCAATGCGGGTCGAAGACGTTGAGGTTAATGAAGAGTCAGAATGGGGTGTCCTCGGAACATGCGTATGGAATCGAGGAGTTGCACAGGGGGTGGTGTCGAGATTGGGCGTTAACATCAGATTTTAGACAACGTGGTCAGGTTGCATGGTGAGGGGCTGAGTGTAGAGAATCTCCATTAGAGGTAAACTTTGAACATGGGCGGGTTGTGAGAATTCAAGCAAAACCAAGAGGTTCAGTGTATCAAGGTGGTGACTTTCGGCGAAGGTGTGGGCCTGAAGTTCAAGGGGCCGTTGCTGTCCTGGATGAGTGTAATCAGTTTCAGGCTGTCGGCGAACACTTTGATGTTCGGGAGGCAGGAGAAGCATTCGGCGAACGTGGGGCTTTCGACGAACAAGGTTGATGAATGAGGACAACGAACGTTCACTGGCTTGTATCTTTAGACAAGGATTTCGGCGAACGCTTCGATGTTCAGGAGGACTGGAGAGACGTTTGGCGAACGTCGGGCTTACGGCGAACGTGGGGTGATACAGAAGGACCCTGGGCATGTAGAGGCGTGAGTTGTCAATCACTGGCATTCGGCGAACGTGTTATTACAGTGGATGATGGGTTCAGGGTCGACGTTAGTGTTCTTCCGTTGGTCACAAGGCGCTAAAGTTGTTGAAAAGAGTGGAGCAGCTGAAGATGATGTTGAAGTAACGATGCTGGGGTTTCCTGGAACCGGGTAAGCCGGAGGCGTTGAAATCCGTTGAAATGAAGAGTCCATTGAGCTTGTGAAGCCGGGCTTTCGGCGAATGCTTGTTTTCGGTGAAGGCTTTGCTCTCAGTGAAGGCTTTGTTTTGCTTTCGGTGAAGGCTCTGCTTTGTTTTCGGTGAAGGCTAGTATTCAGTGACGGCTTGACAAAGGTTTCCATCCCTTGCATTTTACGGTGAAGTATTTGGGGAAGATTCTCTTCTGTTGGGTCGTTGATTCCACTTGAGAAGTTTTCGGCGAACGTGGGGTTACTGACGATCGAGAAAGGGTGCAGAATCACGAGCCAATGATGGGAAGAGTCTGCACAAGAGGTCAAATGATGAAGACGTACATTATTGGAAAAAGCAGAAGCAAGTGACGAACATAGGAGGTTCGGCGAACAGAGTGGATGAACCGATTCTTCATGGATCATTCGACGAACGATAAAGCTTTCGACGAACACTGCAGCAGGCGGGTAACAAGAGGTATTGCAGGAGGCCGGAGAAAAAGAGATGGCTGGCTAACGCTGTAATACCGTTTATGGAGGGTCTGCGTGCGCTGGAACATGCGCAGATGGGCGGCTCATCTGGGCGTATTGAGAAAGTTTTGATTCCTCCAGAGTAACACGCACTTTGGAACTGAATGCAACAAAATTTATAGGTAGTTTGATATTTTCGGCCGGCAATTAGAAACATGTTTCTTAGGCAAATAATTTTCATAAAATGCTGAGGCTTGCGGATTTTATTTGTTGAAGATGGTGACGCGGGATGAGGGAACTTTTTTTTAGCATAAAAAGCACTCTTTATGGTCAATAGAAAGTCATAATCTCCTAAAGAAAACTTCTAATTTTATAATTTTTAACATGATTACAACAATTTTAGAATGTAGGTTATGTATCTTTGCATTTGTACCATTCTACGATAGAAAATGGGAGCTCATGGCTTCAGCCTTTAGTCCATCAATCGTCATTCTATCAGATGGCTTTTCAATGAGTGATGAGCATGTTTTTTTCTTCTAAATTTGGGGCGTTTTACAGGATGCAGCGGTGCATGAGAAACATTTATTTTTATTTGTGTGGCCTTAGTATTTTTTTAATAATTTTACTACAACTCAATAAATGAAATATCAGTAAAGTTATGCAGCTGACTAGATTGAAATACGAAAATCAGTAAAGAACGTGAAGGCAACGTTAGTTAGATAATGCCAATAATAATGATAATATGCCTATACGAGAAAAAAACATCCAACAAGGGTCGAACCAGTACTCTCGCATGCAAGGCAAACACTAAATCGACTGTACTAACGTTCATAATAATTGAGGGGTCTTTGGAATACGTAGTATAATTATACTCGTGCAAGGAAATGATATTGTTGGATAATAGCAAAAACGGTGTTTATTTATGGTAAGCAACACAAAAGGAGTAGGCTTTGAAAAACAGAATTTTAATAACGCAATGGACATCGTTGTCACGTGGTGTGTATTGTCAGATAGAACTAATCAAACAAACGTCCTCCGTTCCGTAATGCACAGCGCCATTATCGTAGACTATTCTAAATCGCCAGACTCATGCTTTAAATTCGCCGATAATAGTTAGTCAAACGTATCACAAAAACTACGACTGCTGTTGTGACATTTCTAACTGAGGTGGATGACTCCAATTAGGTTCATTCGAAAGGTGGGAATGTCCTCTTTGCGTCAAGGGTAATTTAAAGGGTACACCACTGTTAGGGACCGCTGCTTTAAGAGGGTCTACATTGAAAAACGACATGGCGACACCATGCGGCAGTTTTCTCTCTGCCTCAACGTCAAACAATGGGAAAGCATTGCAGTTCTTGAAAAAAAAATATTTTAACGAATAAATACTTCAGATCACAGGGTTTGTTGCTCTCTGCAGCTGCCTGAAGCATGTAACTAGTGATCAGCATTAGTTTCTACTTCGTTTCTTCAGTATATTTTGTTCTCGGATTTTTTTTCAAGTTGGTTTTAGCCCACACTTCTGCGCAGTGAATGCGTAACTTTGGTCGAGTGATTTAGCCCAAAAAGGGTTTGTCGTTGCTAAGGACTGAACTAACCCCATTTTAGTAGAGGCTGGTATCACAGTCACCATTCGATTTCCATCCCCAACTGTTCCTTGCACATGGCTTCGTTAGGATCAAATACTCCACCCCACTGACCTCGGTAGCCTGAAGGTTAAGTGTCTAGAAACTGGTCGTTTAGTGCTAAAAAAAAATCATATAGAGCGCGCACAGTGGCAGCCAGGGGAATTATTTCTATACTGGTGAAAGTATGGCATGTAATAGAGTTTTGAGCCAATCTAGGAGGGTCCTCTGGTGCGGTCTGAGGCAGGGAGATGCATCAGCTGTCAGTCTGCGCAGTTCAAAAGCTTCCAACGCAAGAGACTTAAACCTAGCAGGGGAGGATAAATGTGAGGAGCCTTTAAATGCTATAATGAAACTACATTCCGCTGATTCAACAAGATATGTCTTTACAAAGATACGGGGACCAGCCCTGGCTATAATAATATGTGGCTTTACATAGATCTTAAAAGCCCATATCAAAGAGTTAATTCATTTTTTTTTGAATAAACGTTTTTGCTTTCTTTTATGGGCCCTCTTTTTTTAAGCATTCGATATGAAGCAAGACTACAGGTAACACCAGAAGTGATTGGGGGGGGGGGGGGTGCATTGGGTATAGGGCCCTTAAGCCACTTGGTAGATCGATGTTAAACTGGCTATGTGCTTAGGCTTACAATTGGTCCAAATGCTATATAGCTTTTTCTGATAACAGAG
The DNA here is from genome assembly GCA_023313725.1 of Lithobius niger. Taxonomy (NCBI): domain Eukaryota; kingdom Metazoa; phylum Arthropoda; class Chilopoda; order Lithobiomorpha; family Lithobiidae; genus Lithobius; species Lithobius niger. The sequence continues at coordinate 11,081 of JAHWFP010133001.1, forward strand.
TATGACAACCATAACGCATCGCCATGGTAGCTCGGGAGCAGTGCTACTAGCGTCGAAAGTATAGGGGTTAATTGGATCCAAGTTTCGACTACGGAATAATTGTTGGTTACGATGCTGTGGGATTTATTTCGGACTACAAATGTTGAAACTATGCCACCCCAACGAAGTCCCACTGATGACGTCACTTGCAAATTCGAAGACCAAGATTAAGGTAACGTCATATTTTAACTACCTATTGTAACTTCAAAAGTAATCTCCATTGTTTGCTGAATGATGTGCGACCAATTATTGTAATACTATGTAAATGCAAATTGCCTGTAGGGTGTACGTCATCAATTGTAATGGCTCGAGCTCGCTTGGCCTTCCGCCCGGTGCTTTCAACAATTAGGGGGTGGAACCGAATTAGAATTCATCCGCCGCACTGTCCTCGCACCATCCCGGTCCACAAGGTAATTTCGGCAAATTTAATTAGAAATATCCCCCCGCCCCTTAGTCCCAAATGTGAATTCAACCGACCAGTCCAACCCTGTTGCTTGTTTCACAGCAACCCCGCCAGGGCCGTAGGAAGCAAATTAAAAGTGGTACGGCCTAACCAAATCAGCTAGGGGGTCTGGGGGAGACTGAAGTTCCCACAGCAGGATCCCGGGCAGAACCACGGAAGTTGAGGGAATTTCTGGTGCTGTAGTGCCTTATCTGGCTCTAGAGGCCATGTTTTGATCAAATGTTTAAGGTTTTCTATTTTAGTTAAAATGTGGAGCACAGCAGGGACGGATCTAGGAATTTATGGTGGGGGGGGGGACTTTTTTTTTACGCTTTTTGTCGTTCGCACCACCGACTGGAGTGCATTTTCCTGACTGACAGGGACTTTTTAGTTGGTGTTCTCCCACCCCACCCCCAATTTCGGCCATGAAGTTACTTTGTGCTATTAAGTGTAAGATTTTGATCGGAAAAGAGCAAATTGTTGTGCTTATTTACGCCATTAGTATACCCAAATTACGTGAGGTCGGTGGGAAGTCCTGTGTTGAGTCCTAGTCGGGGTAGTTGGCTTTTATTATCTCTAGCAAAACTAGTGTTTAATGCAGCCTTTCTCTTACGATTTATTTTCGATTTACGTCAGTTTATTTTAGAACCTTACCCTTATGTACAGTCAGAGGCATTTCCAATGTTACATTCGCTGCCGATGCTTCCCTGCTTGGCGAAGCTTCCCTGCTGGTCAGGTTGTTCTATGTAAACCAAGTAGGAGGAGAGAGCTGCAGTGCGAAGTGTTGAGTGTTGGCATATTATTTACGTTTATTGTTCCCCGGGCCCAGCGCAAAGTTTTAAACTGAGGTCTCTTTCCCAGACCCGTAAACTCATTTCTGGGTTGCCCTGAAAAGACATTAATAATCTAAAGACATTTTTTTTATACTAGTAATAAGTGGCGTAGAGATAAACGAAATAATGCTGGAGGTATGGTTAGCAAACGAATGGTCAGAGGGGGAACAGTAAGCTCACAAACAACAACACGTTAAGATATTTTCAGATTTTTACTCCTTCATAAAGTGTTGAGCATGAAGGAGATGGATTTTATCTCCTATCCTGCCTGCCCACGTTTGCCTTATACGAATTTAAGTTGGAAAAAAGCTTACAGGGGCTTTTTGGTCCCATATTACTGATTGTTAGTTTTCCGAGTAACAAGTTTTGCTACATGCAGTCAAAACCTATTTCTGTGGGTCCGACAATTTGCCCCTTTTGCTTCCTACCACCCCCCCCCCCCCCACCCCATTACTCCCAGTCATGCAGTGGTAAACAAAATTAGTAATTTTGGGCTATGGTTAGCAAACGAAGAGTGAGAAAAGGGTAGCCCAGCTACCAAACAATAATCTATAAAATATTTTTTTTTTTTAAATTCTACATGGAGCGTTGAACATGAAGCTGACGGAAGTTATCTCCTGTAAAGTTGCCATCTCTTGCTTGCTGACTTGACCGTAATTACCTAATGACTGTAATTAGGGCTAATTACGTCGTTCTATTCGAACGCTGCAAAGAAACATTTGCCAAGTGTGGTATGCGGGCCTTTAGCTACAATTTCCACGTGCGTGACACGTGCGTTCCTTTTACGGAAAGTGTTTCCATATTGTAGCGGCAACGAGCCCTTATAATGAAGATGGTTTGGCGCGAAAGGAGGTCTTTCCCAACAAGAACGCAACGAGGACAGAACTCTATGCACGAACTGCCTTGTTGGACAATTTCTCGATTCATGTGCGGGTTGTTAAATGTTTATTTTTTGTAAATTGCGTTATGTCTAAGGAGGAAGTAAAGAAGTTTGAATTTAACAAGTCTGCAGTGAACCCTTAAAATTACATTGGTGGCAGCGGTGTAGCCGTACTTTCACGTCGAGGAAGCAGCTGGAGTTCATGTCGATTTGTTCGAGTTTCAACGGTCAGGGTGCTGCCTTTGTGTCTACATTGGCAGTGGTGAAGCAAATTGCGTCTGCATCAAGTGTAAAGTAAATACATTGGTGACAGCGGTCAAGCTGGGCTTACACGTCGAAGAAACCAGCAGTTTTGGCTTACATCCGGACTTTCACGTTAAAGGGATACAGCTGCATCGAAAGTCGGCGGTCAAGTCAACTTAGATGGTAGTGGTGAGCTTCTCCAACTCAGTGGGTTCACTTTCCATGGCAGAATTTCGACTTTGGCGGCAACCAGCGTGGGAGGAAGATTAAAGGGGCTTCCTGCTGTTCAAGAAAGACGAGTCAAGAGGCGGAAAAGCTGAGCTGGCAAACAAGATTGCGACTGGACGAGGGACGGAGAACATTCCTATCAGCGAGAGTGGGCGGTAATGCTGCACTTCGTCGTGTGAGAAGGAAAATTTCGGCGAATTCCGGTAATGGAAGAAGCGAAATAGAGTTTGAAGTCATCGTCAGTGCAAGCCTGGGTTCGTCAGTTTGGAAGTAGAAGTCGTCTTGGCAGCGTCTCCACAACGCGGCAACAGGTGAGCTGTGGCAAACTTTTTTTACACCTTGGTATTAGGGAGTTTGGGAAAGAAGTGTTGTTTAAAGCTTGCGGGAACTGTTGTGCGTGTTGGTGATATTTTGTTTGGATTGTTGGTTACTTAGGTAATTAAGTAATTTTACAATGGATTTGCTTAGTGATAAAACTGTGGTTGATTTGAAAGCTGTGTGCGAGGAATTAGGGTTGCATGCGCCTAAGAAAAAAAGTGAAATTCGGGCGATGTTTAAAGGTGGGTTGGAGGGAGGTACTTTGTTGGTGGATGATCTTGAAGAAGCTATTAAAACTGTAGAGGAGGCTAAAAGGGTAATAAATGAAGAAAAAGAGAGGGAATTAAGGGAAAGGCAGGAAAGGCAAGAAGAAAAAGAATTAGAGAGGGAAAGGTTAAGTCTGAGAAAAGAAGAATTAAAAAGGGAGGAGGCTTTAAGAGAGAGGGAGGACGAAACTGAAAGAGAAAAATTTGCAAGGGAGGCAGAGCTAGAACGAGAGAGGTGGAAACGGGAAGATAGATTAACGAGGGAGAAACATGAGCATGAGCTGCGTATAAATGAAAATGCTAGGCAGCATAATGATTAAATGCAGGCAAGAGAGTTGTCCTTTAAGCAAGAACAATTAAAGGTAAAAACAGAGTCTGTACAACAAGAAAAACGTTATGACATGTCGAAGTTATGCCAACCCTTCAGGGAGAAGGAAGACAACATATTAGTTTTCTTGTCTGGTTTTACTAGAATTTGTGATAGGATGGGCTTTAACAAAGAAGAGTGGCCTTTCAGATTGTTATCTTTGTTAACAGGGAAAGCGCGGGAAACACTCATGCGT